>KQ479124.1:59654-129084 GCA_000331835.2 Trichoderma hamatum GD12
TCTACTTCTTCTATTACTTCTACTTCTTCTATTACTTCTACTTCCTCTACTTCTTCTACTTCTTCTACTTCTTCTCCTCCCCCCTGACCCCTTCAGCATGAACAATTGGAAGACGGAAAGTTGCTCAGAGTGGTTCGGACTCAGACAATAACAACAACAATGAAGTTCAGACCACTACAAGCACCGCAACTTCTAAAAGAGCATCTCAAAGATGGAAGATTGTGCTGGACGACTCCGACTCCGATTCCAGCAATGGCAATGCCAATACAGCGATAGGCAATTGTCTTGACGACTAGAAGAGTCCTTGCACATCCACCAATGAACCCCTCCCCACCCCTGACGAGCACATAACCACCAGCTTCAAAGCTACTACAGATGCTTGAGGATATATTCATGTCGGACCACAACCACTTACACTACATGTTGGGGGACTCTTACTCTGATACATCAGAGAAAAGGAAGGAAGGATGAAGTCTAGACTAGACTATATAGCTCCTACACCCCCCGCACCACAAATAAAAGACCAAGCCTTTTTGATCATCTTTGTGTTTCTCTACGTTTTGCACCGTAGAGATCGCACATCAGATCAGCTTCACCACCTCTCGGACTTCTCGTGACCTGATATGGTACATGTTGTATCCACAAAGACAACGGCAATGGAACATATCCAGCAGTTGTTATATCAAAACTATATGAACACTGACCACCACTTGCATAATGCAACGCCTGAAAACCACGGCATTGGAATTACCGACCAATATCTTCCATCACCAGCTATATTGCATCTCTGTGTAAAAAGGTATGGGTTACAAAAGCACTAATATGTGCTTACCTAGGTAGTCAATCAAAAGAAGCTTAAACCATCCACCAAACCGCCATTGGATTTTTGGTATCTGAGTTTTGACAGGTCCACAGACTTTGGAAAAAAAAAATGAGAAAAGAAAAAGGATCTCATTTCTCCAGGAATCAGCTATATGTTTTTTTTTTCTTTTTCTTTTAATATTCATTCCATTCGCTTAAGCTATGATGTGATCTCAAGGTCCAGCCGTATTGGTGCCCCACACATATTCGGTACGTACCAGCCTTTTTACCTAATTGGGTAAGTACCCAATCCGGCATGAGACCCACCACACCACCAAAGGCGCCATCTCCAAAAAATTGCTCCACGACTCACGACGAGTAAACAACAAAAAATGTGCCATAACGAGGAATCGAACCTCGATCTTCAGTGTTTTCAAGCCACAAACTGATGTACTGACCATTATACTATTATAGCTTCAATTTGATACAATTTGACGCACAATATCGTATGATAAAGGCATACTGCTCTCGTGTCGCACTTGGACTTGGTGCAGGGGCTCTAAATTCAAGTAGCAAATTCTACAATGCAAAATAGGCCGGATAGACTTATGGAAACCATAAACGATAAAACCAATGCTTTCTACAAAGACAAGTAATTCGCTATTCAAATTTGGGCCACCATCAATGGACGCGGGACGACTGCCGCTGATAAGACGACTTAGACAGCCGAGGGTTTCTTCGTATTGTGTGTGACATCTGCTACTCACTTTAGACACTACAATACTCAAGGCAAAAGTTTAGACGGCCGATCCAAGAAAAAGGATTCGCTCTATGAACGTCCACTACGACTGAATTAGTAGCAGAAAGTCTATGGCTTCTTTAACTCCCGGAGCCGGAAACACCCAGCTAACGGAGGACCTTAGCACATCGGCCAACACGCAACAAAACAACTCACCTCGGGGACTAGAGACTCGAACAAACACTGCATCAGGGAACACAAATACTCGGCGGACTAGCTAACCAAGTGACTACAGAGGGGCAGACCCCCGGGTAGGCCGTTGCATCAGGGCACACAGTGACATAGCGACCAGCTAACCAACAAATGATCTTTTTTTTTTTAACTAAGAAATTAAGGATATTGACTAAATCTCTATGAAATCCCCCTTTTTTTTGTGAGGTCTTCCTTTATCGTCACGATCTTCTTGTACGGCGTTTTCCGCGCTCTTTTGACGTCGTTTTCAACCTAGGTGAAGTTGGCGATGAGGGGAGGCTGTGGAAGTCATCCTCGCCGCTGATATCGCCGGCGAGGTCAGGAGACGTCTCTTGTGTGCAAACCTGCGTTGTTTCTTGTGCTGTGTCTTGTGTGGCTTCGTTGTTTTCATCATCATCGCCAAAGGGCACCATCGTGATATCAATTGAACTATTCGTCGGATCGCCCCCAGATGTGCGCTCTAGGATGTACGGCTTGCTCAGGGCTCGTTGTATGGCCTCTTCTACGCGTTTCGATGGTGCTCCTGTTGTATCGAAGAAGAAGGCATCGTCTTTTTGGTTGATTAAGTCGGAAAATTCTTTATTTTGAACCTCAAGGATATTAAATTCCTCCTGCTTTTGTGTGTGTTGAAGCCACGTCTTGAACGTCATTTTCTTCTGCTTGGCAATCAGTCTCTCGAGTTGATCGTGGTGCCACAGATTTTTAAATCGTTCCATATCAAGCCTAGCAATTCGGCGGCACTCTCGTAGTTGTGCCTTCAGCATTTTGACCTCGTTGGCCTGCCTTGATCTATCATCTTGTTGCCGGATTTGACTGAGGCCCTCGCGAATTGAGGAGCTGGTAAGATCATTGGATTTCTCACGGGCGTTGTGTATTGAGGTTGAGGCTTGATGGAATCGAGCCCTCTTAGGCATGAGAGTCGAATGCGCCGGGTTTGTAGCCTCCCGCTTCCTCTGCTGCTGCGAGAATACCCTCATAACTGATGGTTGTGCATTAGGAGGGAAAATCCCAGTTTCTTTAAAGCCTGAGATAATATTTTGTCTTTTAAAGCCTTCATTGCACATATCCTGAAACGCTGTCAGGAAATCTCTTTGTGTTAACGCAAAGTTGCCTTGGAACGATCTTTGCAGTATTTTTGAATGTGCAAGCTTGAGGGGTTGGAAAACGCCAACATCGAGAGGTTGAAGGATATGGGTTAACTTTGAAGGAAATATGGCGACAATAATGTCAAACTTGATGCAATATTCGATAAAGTCAAGCCTTGTATGCCCTATGAAGTCGTCTATAACGAGAAGACGATATATCTTTTCATCGTCAGGCCGTTGGATCGGCGGGACTTCATACGGCGGTGACGATGGCCTCTCAGGATCTCGAAGCCACACATCGCATCCAAAGTAGTCCTCAAATCCTAATCCTGACTGCTGTGCTTGTGCTGACTTCTTCCAAGACCACAGGTTGAAGTGGTGAAGCCATTTAAACAAGATCTCGCTGTTAGAGAAGCCTGATTCTGATCGGGAGAAGTGGATAGCTTCGTCTGCCTCGACTTCTGACCAGGGTTCAGTCGGAAAGGTCTTGAAGATTAGCCAGGGAGGAATAGCTTCGCCAGCAGCGTTGATTGAAGCTACAACTGAGGAAGACTCGCAGTTGTTTGGATCAAGAACCTGTGATCGAGTTGTTTGTGCGACCACAATCTGAACCCGTTCACGAAGGCAGCCAAACCGTATGCCGCACTCATCTTCATTCCAATACTCTGAGGCGTCGATCCGATAATCTGCGATAATGTTCTTCAATCTATCGAAAAAAGTCATCAAAATCTCTACAATTGAAGCTTCAAACGATTTCGTCTTCTCTGCAGCTTGGGTATAAGATTTTCGAACTTCTGGATGGTCCATAAGCCATTGGCTATACCAATTTTTCCCTAGATCTGCGATTTCAGGATCTCTTCGTCGCCGGAGGTCGTTGGCGGCGGTTACAAGCTGGCTTTTGGTTACAGGAAACCCTCCTCGTTGTAGCCACATCACATAGGCCACGAGAGCCTCATCTTCTTTGTTCATCAGTGATCGCGGCCGGCCCGGCAATTTAGGAATTGGATCAGGCCGTTGGAGCGAGGAAATTGCGCGTTGAACTGAAGCCGGGCTCGCGTTGAAGTGTGCGGCAGCGGTCCGTACAGAATATGCTTTTCGAAGCCTTGGAGGTCGATCGCGATCAGCCAAAACAGCGGCTGCAGCTTTGAAGGCAGGAGGCAATTCTACCATTGAATTTGATGCTAATGTCAAGTATCAATTACGCGTTGCTGTTTTGTTTATCAAAATTATATGTGATCCAGAACTGGGCTAGATCTGTTTTGATTTTGGAGGCGTCTCAGGGATTTCCGGGTGACGCGAGGTAGACCTGACCTGTATGGCCCCATACGTGGATTTCGGCTAAGCCACCGTCGTTAATCTACAAAGAGAATGAGATTCTCTTTACTAGATAGGAAAACCAACACAAGTTTGCTATGCAAAATGACACCAAGCAAACCATTATACTATACTATTTTTGCTCTGATTTGATGCAATTGAATGCGCAATATTGTGTGACAAAGGTAGACCATTGCTTTCCACAAAGACAAGTATTCGCTTTTACATAATAGCCGCCACGAATGTCCGCTGGACGACTACCACTGACAGGACGCTCAAAAGCCAAAGGTTTCTTCGCATTGTGTTTGACATCTGCTCCCTTTAAAAATTTAGGCTATCTTTTAGACAACACTATAGTAAAGGATGCTCGCTCTTTGGGCGTGCTAGGACTGAATGAGCAGCAGAAAGTCGACGGCTGCTTTAGCGTCATGTAGCTCCCTGAATCAGGCAATTATAGTGTAAGTGCATCATGTCAATTGCGCCTTGATTCTACCCCTCCACCACGGCTTACAGCATTTACTTATTTAGATAGAAGTGCCTAAGATCATGATCTTTTAGACACTGCACACCAATTCAAAATGATTCGCTGGATCTCATCTACAGTGCTGCTTACACTACCCGTGAGCGTCCACGCTCATCAATTCGCGGCTTATGGCGGTAACCAGATCCCCTTCTGGGCTCATACCGACGCTGCCGTTGACGAGATTGACTTGGCAACATACGACTTCTCGGGCACAGGCACCTACGCGCATGTTCCATATGAAAACTGCTTTGTCGATGACGACTCTTCGAAACCCTTTGACATTGCCATTTTGGGCGCGCCATTCGATACCGTTCGTAGATGCCGGCCTCAAACTATCTCGGAATGCTGTCAGACTGACTGTTTGGATCTAGGCCGTTACTGCAAGGCCCGGTGCCAGATTTGGGCCAAATGCTATCCGAAGCGCCAGCCAGCGGAAGGCATATGGATATAGCATTTACACGGGTGAGGAGGCTTTATTAAAAAAATCGTGTCTGTATGGTCTACTTACTATGTACAATCAGGTCGTGATCCCGTCCATGACTGGGCCCGGATTGTCGACTGCTTTGATGCTCCATTGACGTGGCTTGACAACCGTGCTGCACTCAAGACACTTGATCAGGCTCACAAGGTCATTTCTGGGCGATCAACAGCACACCCTGATGAATCAACTATTCCAAGAATTATAACTTTGGGAGGTGACCACACGACAACTCTCTCGGCGCTGCGCTCCACGCATAAGCGATGGGGGCCGGTTTCGGTAATTCACTTTGACAGTCATATCGGTGAGACCCAGGCTCTTCTTGGCGATGATGGATTGGATTGCTAAGTTTTCATACAGATACGTGGGATCCAGCGGTTCTAGGTATGGAGTCCTTGAGCCCTATTGACAAAATAATCTCGTGCTAACTTTGACAAAGGCGGTGGCATATCGGATTATGCGTAAGGCGTAATGTGACTCTGGCGTACCACCTTTACTAATATCTATCCAGGGGCCTAAACCATGGCACATTTCTACACATAGCTCATGAAGAAGTATGATTTATAAGACTATCGTAGTGGCAATGTTGACATACTTTGCAGGGACTCATTCTCAATTCTTCAATCCATGCCGGTATTCGCGCTCCCTTGACCCGTCGAAAAGCAGATATAAGAAATGATGTACGATGCGGATTCGAAATTATTACGGCCCGGCAGATTGACACTAATGGAACCCGGGCCATAATCAATCAAATTCGAGAACGTGTCGGCGATACTAGTACCTATATCAGTGTTGATATCGATGTATTAGACTTGGCATTTGCGCCCGGTAAGCTCCCTCACCTTGCACGGGATATTAGCCCCATTTATACAGTGCAGTTGCTGATGGAGAGAATTTGACGTACAGCAACTGGTACCCCAGAGCCGGGCGGCTGGAGCACTCGCGAGTTGCTAACCATTCTAGCCGGTCTGGAGGGCCTGAACATCATCGGCGGGGATGTGGTGGAAGTGGCACCAGCATATGACGATAACGGCGAGATTACTGCAATTGCGGCTGTTGAAGTTGCGCATGCTATTCTCGAGCTGCTGATTGCAAAGCCGGTCAAAGCACCTGACAACGCATAAAAGGCTGTAACACAAGATAGGGGGTTTAGATTGTATATGAATGTACATGTATGTTCCATATGGTTCATCCAAGGGAGATTCGGCTCTGGTATATGCGCACCCTTCATCGAAGGCAAGTGAAGCCAGCAGGTACATCTTAAAATTTAATATCTTCCATAGTCTTCTTTTCTGTTCTCTCTCTCTACTTGATTCCAATTTGTTTGTCCTATTAAAAGTCACGTAGAGAGTAGTAACGGCTATGTAGCCAGCCGTCATCAGCCCTTGTGCTACCGCGTGATCATGAGGGCAGACATGGGCACTGGCCAGGTATAAAACCTCTCTTGGTCTCTTGGTCTTGTTGTTTCTTTTCTTTCCCCCTTTTCTATTTTTCAATCACCCTCGCAAGGTACGTCTCACGACTTGCGATAAGGTGCCAAATGCTTATCACTAAGAGATTCAATCAACCCGAGTTATCCAAAAATGCTAGGATCTCGATAGTTGATCCCATGTCGATGTTGGTATAGTTTTTTATATGGTAAGTAACACAATGTTCATTAACTGATTTGTAGTTGCTAATGTATCGCTTTCAACCAAGCTTTACAGATTGATTATGCCCATCAACAATGCAATGTGGCCCACCGCACGAATGTTATACCTGCGGCGCCCAAGGTTGGAATTCACATGGCATATCACAAGTCAAGAACTCGTTCTACGACCGTCAAGAGCGTCTTTAAAGAAAAACGAGATCCCTGAGGACTATTTTTTGGAGGACAACTATTCGATCTAGGCAAGACTCTTTTTGTCGCATTCCATGGCACTTCCAACAGTCGGCTTTATTCCCACCGCATCACATCATATACTTCCACTGACATGTCTGCACGCGACCATGTTCTTTTTCCTTTTTTACGATTGCATTTTATTTTCAGGAAAGCGGAACAAATATTGAGTCGGTTGCTTATGGTCTGGCCATGCTGATTGCAAATGACGTTTTTATGCGGCCATCGTCGCAGGCATCGCCTGTTGATCTGCCGAGATGATCGTCGAAGCAATTATCTGGGACAAGCGGTATGGTCATCTATACTACTTTGCCTCACTTGCACGCAAGGCGAGCGTGTCCGAAGCCCCGTTTCGAAGCATTAAGCTCGAGGCTTGACTCTGAAACCCGCAGCTGTGCTGTCGGAACTGACGGCGTTGGCGACCAGAGTCCTCAGGACATTGTCATGGCTGATCCTGGCGCCGGCGCCCATCATGCGCGCATACGCCCTGGAATCAATCTCCAACGCGCAGAAACCCCCAGAGAAGGGGGATATCGTGGCGAGACACTCTCGTGTTGCGGCCGCCGCAGCCTTGCCCCATCGCCAATACAAGATGGTGATATGGGTCCTCTGGGCTATCAGGGTGTTGAACAAGGAGGAAATGATGCTTGAAGAAGAAAAGTAAGGATTTTAATGATCCACTACGAAGGTACAATGAAATGTTTTCCTGCTGCTGATATGACAACGAACTAACCCATATTATCAAGAAAATATATACTGTTGGCTGGCTGTGCCCAATCTGCCAACTCCCTCTCCTATGCTTCGACAATGACCCATCCAGCCTGATCAATTTGAATGAGAGCCTCAACAAAACGAACAAAACATTACCAATGAAGAATGGCATGAGCCACTACCTCAAAGACGAAACGTCGAAACAATCTGGGAACGCACATACATCTAGAACTCCCGCGAAATGGTTTTAGGCTATATATCTTCTGTTGTGTCACAACGATCACAATACAATCAAGTTGTTTTCCTCTTCCAAGTCCAACATCTTCAGTCTCGGAAGACACTCAGATCGAAATACCAGACGCCTCTGATGACGTCCGCCGAATGCACGAGGCCGACCATCGCCAGACGGCTTCAAGCCCAACCCGGCGAGGATGAAGTGACCTATTTCGAACACATCCGCGCTTGATCGTCCCGGCAAAGAAATATCACGCGTCCATCCGTTCACTACTACCTCTACTACCTCTACTACCCCCACTACCTCTCGTCCTCGGAGATCTCCTAGCGACTTCACAGCAGATCCGTTGCACTGATGCCCTGTATACACATCAGGCTAACCCTGAAGGCCCATATATCGAAGCTTGTGGACAAACTCCTGTGCCCCATAGACTCGGGCCTCCTAGAAGTCTTGTCTGGGGGTCGCATCCTAGAAAAGTCTGGCATAATGATGAACGGATTCATTTATTGACGCATCCATGACATCCACAGATGTACACAATGTAACTTTGACAACGCCCTCAAGTAGGCTCCTAAAATGATACGAAGAAAGACTGAGCTAGGATTAAGCTAGACTGGTGAAGAATATATGCCTGCCATATATCACCTGAATATCCCATGGGGGATTCCTCCTTCCAACAGGACCTACAACAGGGTGTTGGTGAAGTCAACAGGATAATCCAGCTCAACCTTCCTAGCTCTCCCTAGGCAACAACACCTGCCTCCACACAACATACAATATCCTACTACTACTAACGAAGAAGTAGCCCAGGATGATCTTTTGTCTATATATCCTCCCCCCGATGATGACAGCACCTTCAATTCTCTGCCATATGGCCGCTGTGTCATTCAACAGTCTCAACAGAACTTTCCTCTACCTACTCTGAATTCTTACTCAATCAATGCTAGTTATACAATGAATCATCAGTACAGCCCGAGAACACCCCAGACGTTGAAGATGTTGAGCTCATAAGAATCGACCCATTGACTTGACCTATAACTGGAATATGCATATTGGTGGATGCCAGCTTTGCTCTTCTGTCACTCAAAATAATAGAGACATACAAGGAGAGATAGAAATGTCCCATCATCTCAGAAATGACGAAAATTGGGGCGTACCAAGTACATTGAACAGAGCCGGAGAGTCGCCGTATCTGATGCTTAAGAAAAGACAACCTCGTGATATCACTTTTGCCTAGCTTTATTGATATCTGAAATTTATAAATCAACAAAAACGCCAAAAAAAACGCTGCAATCGCCAAATTTCTGTTCCTTCAATTTACACCTTATTCAAGAGCTCGTTAAGAACGCCTGCCTAGAGGCCTAGCTGGAATATTTAACATCCTGAGAAAGGGTATATGCAAGACCACCGACCGTAACCTCCCCCAACGCTGGGAAGAAGAACATCAAGATTACCGACCGTAACCTCAGCTGCGCGTTCCTTAGGTCAGCGTCTCGCTGGCATCAACTTACCTAGTTATATATAAACTAGTAAAACTATTTTATAGTTATTAGTGTATTTAAATAAATAAATCCGATTTAACAGAGCCATCAAGGATATAGTATGCTAACGTGAGTCTAAATAAAGGGCCACGTTGACTTCACACTATCAGAAAATCACAGAGCTCATGATGGTGTTCACCAGCGGCCTCGGATTTGCCTGTACACCACCGATATGAAAACAATTCATAGAAAAGAAGGACTATCCGAACCGAAGCAATGTACGATTGGTAGCAACGGGAATGCGAAGAAAGCAACATGCAAGGGGCGAGATCCGCAACAAACATTATTCTTGGACGTGGCCATTGACATAGAAAGGCTGCAGAATGCGTCATGCGTCAACGGCAATCACGCCGAAGACAACGAGGTACTGGTTTTACCGCGCATCACCGCATCACACGGCTGGATTATCCAGCAGGATAAAGACAGATTACATCCAGTCCGACGCATTGAAGGCGGGCCTATTGATCAGCCGCCAAGGCCGTCGAGAAGAATCCACGGAAATATCTAAGTAGCATCTAGGCCACATTGCCTTTCACCATCTCATATGCTTCATAGTTAGCTCGGAGTTCGACCGGGAGAAGACGAGGTAGCTCACTTGGAGCCCTCACAATGTTACAGTTAAGTAAACTTATATAGCTTAAATGATTGTAAACATTAAATATAAATTATTGCATAGTTTATCAGTCCATACCATAACCTACAAAAAACTTTAACATGGGTATCTAGTTGATGTTCTGGAAGCAACATTTAGCCTCTTGTTGATGAGAATACTTCTTCTACCTCTATATCTGAATAGCATGATATACTTATTGGGGCATATGATCATTCTCGGCTTTGCGAGATATGGCACGTGTGCAGTAATTTGTGGTAATCTAGTTTCATGATAATGTGACCCTGCATAGCCAGCTGGGAAACCAGTTTCAATCCAATTAATCGTTGTTTAGATACCTTGGGAAATGGCATTGAGTTAATCATCGGCCAAGATCTCGAAAAAGTGGTGATAATCAAGTTGGTGGCAATATAGATTTAATATGCTGGGGCCAATTCTAATAGTCCAAGATGCTGGATTCTTGTACGAGTAAATTACTCGCCCAGGAGCATTGCTGTTGCGCGACCAATTCTCTCCGCGCACCACTGGTGGTGTCCAGGCCGGCCGCTATCCAGGTCGTTCAGCGCCGCAACAATCTCACTGCGCGCTGCTGGATCCCTAGTTGGCTCATACGTAAATAAGAGAGCTGGTGTCATAATGGGTAAGCCAAGAGGCTTCTTAGAACGACTATAATCGAGAAGCATCCAAATGCGGCGGCACTGGTACAGAATTCGATCTTCAAATCCCTCCAGCTCTTCGTTCTCAAAAGTAACATGTTGCATTATTGAGAGAGCTATGCGGTGTATGATGATGCTGAACGTAGCGAAATGACACAGCAGCATAGCTGCTAGAGTATCCTCCACTTCAAACATCATCTGAACAAGACTATTTGTAAGTTGAGGCGCTTTGGTGGTTATTTTGCCCTGGCGAAAGATGATCTCGCCCATATCATAGTCAATTCGAGAGAGTTTTCTAAGAACATAACGCGCCCTCTTCAAGGTAATAAGAGGGTTGGCCGCTGGATCTCCTTCCCGGATTTGAAAGTTTTCTCTAGCCAGTGTTGGCCATATGGTCATCAGTCTCACTAGGCGGTAGTAGACCATCTGGACATTTGTACGTCCGTTTGGTCTGTCGAGCACCGCTGCCCAAGCGTTAGAGGCCAAGAAGCAGTCTTCGCGTTGAGAAAGCGCAAGCTGAATCTGCATTATGATTTTAGCTATGTACGACAGAGTCTTTTTGATAAGTATTGTTCACTTACAATGGAAAGATGGCTGTCCACCGTAGCTTGAAATGCCAGTTTATCGTTTGGATCTGGAGGACCCCTCTTCTGATGTAGAGCAGCTAATCCAGCAGCATGGACTTTAATATTCGAATTAGGCAGTGTACCGAACAGGGACTGTCAATGCTTCAGAAGCCGATACCTTGTTGAGAGACTAGGTCGCTGCGGCTGGGATAAGGTGTGCGGTACTAACCTCGATCCGATGCATCATGACCGTTGCCGCCAAGGTGTCGGAAGAACAACATGAGTGCGGGGCAGCAAGGGCAGTCCGAAGACTCAGAAGCGCGCGATTATACAGCTGTGTGTTTATCGTCAACCTGCTACCGTTGCCATTTATGAGCAACTGTTTCTGCGATGCAAGCACGCATGTTATTGCACCATCCAAAGCCTTACTGCTGCCGAGATACCTAGGCACCTCCCAAACGAATTCTCCAAGCACTCTGAGGTTATACGAGAAGTCTTTGAGTTGTAGGGAGTCAATGAAGGTAAGGCAGAGCTGCTCCGATGGCGCAAGGGGTACCGAGTCGTGTATGCGGGAACCCTGACGGGAGTTGTGCGATTTACAGCGCGGTAGAGACGACGTGAACTGAGTAGTGTCGAGCGAAGAGACGTTGTCTCCGGCATTTGAGTTGCCTGGAAAATTGGTAGTAGCTCTGTGTTGACGAAGAATCTTCGGACCTTCATCGAGAACCTTGAGCGCAGGCCTTGCAGGGCACATGCGGTTCTTGGCTTTGCATTGCCCGCAGACAGGCCAAGCTTCATCGCACTGCGGGAAGCGTCAGTGGTGGCGATGCCGCAATTCCTATGTTGCATTCTTGGCATGTACCGGCTCACCTTGATTTTTCTCCGGCGGCACGTATCACACCGATTGCTTCGCTGAGCTCCAACCATTGTGTCTATGTGTTGCTCTAGCTTGCCCTTGCGCTCAAGCCACCGATTGAGAAGTGATAGTGATATAGTAGCTGGTTGTTAAGCACTCGCAGACCCCGCGACGAGTAACACTAATTGGATCTCGTTGTTTCTTAAATATAATACTAAGAAATGGTGAGGAGAGTTTAAAGTGTGCGGCAACTTGGATTGAGACAGAGTTGTTGTGATTAGTGTTTACTTGTCATGTTAGTTGTGAAGGAACAGCGGCGATCTAGTCCCGAGTGGGAGACAACTCTCAACCCTCTCCACTCTTCAATATAACCTATGCGATAGACATGTATTTTTCCCAGGGTTAAGCATGAGATATACTTGGGATTAACTAACTATAATTATAGGAATTCTCCCAGTTTCCACTTGGCGCATTTGCAACTCTAGCACAAGTTCAGGTTACATTGGAGGCTTAAGATGTCTATACACTCAACTCAACTCACCCCTCTCATCAGACATGTCTAAAAGATCCCAGCCAGCGTCGATTATGCCTAAAGGCCCAGCTCGGCACATCTGATCCGTGCATACACAGCCCACTCCCCTGCCAAGGCTTTTTGCTCTGGCTTATAAGGCCATACGTAAAAATGCGGCGGTGGCTCCGCGGCCTTGAAACTACTGCAGCAAGTGTAAGCTGGTGCGCTCGCATTCTGGCTCAAATGTGGTTAGACTTCAAGGTCACCCCAATTTTACCCGCCTTGCGCTTGAGCTGGTCAGCAACTGCACGAATCCTATATCACTATGTAATACTTTAGGCCGATAGTACAAGCATGGACACAATACTACTACCTAGGAGCCTGAACGAAATGGAGGATGGAGGTAAAAATTGATATAAATAGGGCATTGTCTCTGCCTTTCAGGAAAAGAGGAAGCAATGAGCACCCACTCAAAGTTAACATCGTGAATATCTGTTCTCGCAGCCTCAGTGTCTTTTACATAATATCTTCTTTGTTTCCCTGGCAGCTTTTTCAATTACAATGCGGACAGCACAGCTCTTACCAGGGTTCTTGCTTACCTATATGGTAGTAGCAAGCTCCCTCCTCGACGTCAGTTTCCATCTGCCCATGTTGCTCAAGAGCGAATTGCAGAATCAAAAACTAACTGAAAGAATACCAGAGACGCGATGACTGCCCTTCTGGAAGCGTTCACATGTCTGGGTTTGTCTTGCCTGGGGGAAGCTTTGACGTTTGTTGTCCCGGGACATCTTTGCATACCAACGGTATCGACTATTGCTGTGTAGGAGGTGACAAACAAAGCAAAAAGGAGGTCAACAAAAGATTCGATATATGCATTGGTGATGCCTCGGATTGCTCGTCAGCTGATGCGACCTCGTCCTGTGTCACGGCCGTCCCGGCCACAGCAGGAGACTTTTCTGACAGAGTTGCAAGCGCCACCAGGACGATGGACAGCCAGCAAACTTCTGATGGATCTGTCAACTCGGCATCACCGACTCACAAAGGTGCTGGGAGCATGGTTACGGCAGCACCTTGGCCTGTATGGGTGGCGGCTGCAGGAGGAGCGGCTGTACATGCTGCTCTCATGGCATAGACCACCAAATATTTACCTGTTACGGAGCAGAATGTTGAGCCCTTGGAGATTTAGACTTGTTACTTGTTAAAGATTATAGTTCAAAGTTTAGTTTTCATTTTCTTTGTGCCATGATATTGCTTCAAGATATAATGGTCGAAGTCGGTAATTTTGATAAGTTATTTAGCCGATTGGTGACCAATACACTTTTTAACGACTTGATTTCAATTGGTGCCCCCTCTGTGGTCAAATAATAGAAATACAAGGATTTGTGTAAACAAAACGCCTGCGAAAGCATGATCCTTCATCAAGCCACATACTTGTAATAGACATCGAATGTCGACGCAGAAGAGCTGATCGCTATAGCATGCTCTACAGTCTCAGACTATTTTTTGGGCCTGTGTCTCACGAAGCTTGTAATGTTCAATCCTAGAATAGTTTCATTTAATCTCCACGTATTTCAGATCGATCCTTAATTCGAGGAGGGCCCCTGATGGTCATATTATGTCAGTGTGCATAGTCATATACCGCTACCTACGTAATGATGGTCTATTTCAAGCCCCTGTAATGATGTCTATCTGCTTCGGGCGTCACAGTAATTATAATAAGAAACATGCATGAACATTTCTCCTAGACTTGTCTAGTTTCCGAGCCTACCCCTTAAATGGACTTGAGGATAATTTAACGACAATGGATCAATCAGCCCTATCTCTATGAGCAGTCATGTACATGGAGTACAAGAAGCTTCCTTTTATTTGTTATCGCATTTTATCAGTGAGCCTACTGTATCTGCCTCGACACGCAGCACCAATAATTTCCTTGCCCTTCACAGTTCCTAGTAATACAAAGATGCACTAGAATCGATAGGAAGTCTGACAGTGGCAAGCAATTTACGTCAAATTAATGCCATCTACCATTATGCACAATAAATTGAAGTCACCTTGTTTAACATCCGTGAAGTTGAACGTGCTCAGAAATATGAGGCGGGGCTTGTTTCGCAAAATAGCACATTTAAGGAAATGATTTACATCTCTCAGCCTAGGTGTTACCCATCCCATTTACATGTATATCCGTATTACTATTATTATAGCACTGGGATAGTAACGGTTTGTTTTATAAAAGAGATTATATCTCCAGCGGCTTATTAGGTCAGACTTGAGTTGACTCTGCCATTCATTCATTTATAGAAATTACCATTCTGAACTAGAAATCATGTGCCTCCTTCTGCTACCTTTACTCTTTTCAAAGCACAAAAAAACCAAAGCGGCAGAGCAAACACAGATGCCGCCCAATGCAGCACCTCAAATGATGCCTCCCCAGCCTGTCCAGCATTCAAACCCATATATAGAGCCACCTAGGCGTATGGGAATCGGTCGTAACGGAAGAAGGTACAAGGAGGATGTTAGAGACTACGGTTATGAAGTTGCAGAAAACAATAGAAGAAAGCGGGCTGGAATAGCAGCCGCAGCGTAAGTAACCAACCGTCAACATAAACTTTGGCACTCTTTTAACAACTATCAATAGAGCTTGCTAAGCCAGTCACTTATATGAGAAGAGAATTCTTTTTCACTTTAAATCTTTGGCTGGAGCATCTCAGGAACGGATAAGAGAGTGTAATGCCTGGAGAGGGCTGGTGGTATTATTTGATATCAGCAGTTTCATATCTTCCTTCCACAAATTTCGAGTTTTCCAAATTATGGATCTCGCCTTCACTATATAGTCACATTCTATAGAATTGCCAAAGGGCATAAAGGCAACTTTTTAGGCGAATTTTTTTTTTTTTTCCAATCCACTGTGTAGAGTGGTATTATGGTTTATATAGCAAAAGGTGCCACTGCCTTGATATAGCAAACCATCCAAGGCGTCAAGCGTAAGGTTCTGCTAGCGCTGTGTTACTTAGATAGATAATCTTTGAAACACTTTGAACATTTTTTTTTTTTTTTCGGAGAAAGCCTATCGGACATGGCATCTGGTAAGAATTTTCTGCGGTAAACCAATTACAGAGAGCTTTGCAGATTCTAAACCGATACTGGTTCTTGTTTAGATGAGCCTCATGTAGAAACAAGCTATTTTGAGTGAGTGGCATGTCTCAATGCATGTACGAAAGACTCATATAGGCGCAAATCTGTCTTGGCAAGAAAATGCACTTTGGCGTCATTGATTGCCTAGACGAGAACCTAAGAGAGCGATCTTTGGTGTGGTTACCGGATCCGTGTCAATTTGCGAGGCTTAATCCGAATTGCTTACTAGCGGGAGAAAGGGGGCACGATGGCATGTATGTAATTATTACAAGATAAATAATCTAAAATTATTAGAGGATTTCATCAGTAATGCCGCCAATCATTACCTTAGAAACATCAGTTTCCGAGCTCCTCAGCAGTGAAATGTTCTTTGCTTACAGCACAGCCGCAAACCAGTCTCCCGCATTTCCTTAACGTTGATGATGAAACGATTAGTTAATGGCCTGGGCGAAAGCCGTATCAAATGTTATATAAATCTCACGGCGGCCATCCATAACAGCTTCAAACTACAAACTCATCCTACGTCTTGGTTTCTTTAACATTCTTTTAACCTCTTGGACTAAACAAAATGATCTCCGGCATTGTATGGGTCTTTGGCTTCTGCAACCTAGTTGGAGTATCATATGCAAATGCTGCTAATGCCTCCAATAATGCTTGCAATACTATCACAGGTCACTATCAGCAGTGGCGAAAGAACAAATCGACGGGTAGAGTAGTAATCATTACGAGACTTGGGTGTCCGCTAACGTTGTCAAAGACACTCTTATTGTCGATCCTGACCTGGGATATAACTGCCTGAAATCTGTGGCCATCAACAATACCCTGGCAAATGATTACCTATCCGAAATTATCAAATATACTCAGTTTCAGTCTACTTTGAGTAATCTCAAAAGCATGTTACTTGCATGCCTACATCTTATTATTCTCATCATTGACCGTTGAATAGATCCTCCAAAGGACTACCACTGGCCAGCCGTTGACTTGATCGGAGAGCTAGAAGCCATTCAGAAAAATATCACCGCCGGAGCTTACAACAGCCAATACGATGTTGATATAGATGTAGCAAAGGTGTGGTCATCTGCACACGATGGACACTTCCATACTGCTACATGCACTTCTGCGGCAATAAGCTTTCAGCGAACCGTATACTTGATATCAGTGTCCCCAGATGGGCTCAAAGATCCACTGGTTTACGTCTACGGTATGCGATATTGGTTTGATCAAACGAGGGGCAAGAACTAAAAAAATTAAAAAATTATAGATGATCTTCCCGGGCTCCAAGCTGGCACAAAAGTTTCAAATATTGTCACCATCAATGGCGAGGATGTTGTTACCTCCCTTAAGGATGAAGCGTTCTACAACTTAGCAGACCCTGACTCGGCGTGGAATTACTTGTTCTGGAATACTGCTAGGGATCCGAAAACGATACCGTGAGGACAATGATGATTCTTTTTCTAGAAGTTATGTGCTAATTTTGTGCCAGATTATCGGCAACATTCACGTTCCCCAATGCAGTCTTCAATTGGTATCCAGGCAAGGAGACTGTTCTCGGTTTCGCGAATGGCACATCAAGAGCGTATGAAACACAGGCAGTTATTGATACAACCACATGGGGCGAAGATATTACCGATGGGGAAGCATTTCTCCAACATTACTGTATTGCTCCTGTCTCTAACCCGGCGGCGTCTTCGGCTGCAGCCGATCAATCATCAGCTACTGCTACTGCCATCCCAGCTGCCACACGGATGTTCGAACACCCAGATGCTGTAGTGCAGGACCCGTTTGAGGTTGTGGCTGGCTATTACCTCAATGGCACCGGCTATGAAGATGTGGCAATTCTCTGGATCCCTCAGTTTCTGTCCTTCTTCAGCACAAGCCCTGCTCAACTGGAAACTATACGAAATGCAACAAGAGACTTTCTGGCAGATGCCGTCTCTGCAGGGAAAAAAAGACTGATAGTGGATGTGAGCGGAAACTTGGGAGGGGTATCTGGCTCGCCGATCGAGGTGGTAAGTTGAAGCTTCAAATTATGATTGAATCCTTACATACTGACAGAATTATATTATACCAGTTCGACAGACTCTTCCCGAAAGCGCATACAATTTTCCATACAAACTATGAATTGTCAGCGCCTGTCAAGCTGGTGACTGAGAGCTTTGCTGCCATACCTGTCGAAAAACTAATTCCAAAGCCAAATGACACAGAGGATGAACAGGAGTTTAAATTGGGTGCATACTATAATGATTACAACTATCATACTTGGGAGGATGTAAATGGAAACAACTTCTCATCACTCGCCGAATTTGCTCCTCCTATCAAACAGAACGGCGCCAATTATACAGCGACATTTCAACTGCCCCTCAACAACACTGTTTGGGATCTGACGCAGAATTATATTCCCTTTGGGTATGGACCGTACTACAATGCTTCATACAAGCAGCCTTTCAAGGAGGCAAATGTCGTCGTACTCAGCGACGGTACTTGTGCATCAGGTTCGTATGGCCCGTTGAACGGTTTACGGGGAAAAAAAAAGTTACATGTACTAATCAAGTCTACAGCTTGCGCAGTATTCCTCCATCTGCTCGCGCAGTTGAACATCAAAACAATTGCAATCGGTGGCCTGCCAGGCGGTAAACCAATGCAAGCTATAGGCGGCACAAAGGGAGACCAAGCAGCTTCTGCAGCGATTGTGCAAACTGATATCCAGATGCTAAGCAAGCTTGAAGCTTTCGCGGACATCGAAACGGCTAAACAGCTTCTCCCAGGCCTCATCCCACTGCCTCTAGGCGACATTTCAGGCACAGTTTTCAGGGAATACGGCATCAACACGCGCAATCATCTTTTGCCTAATGACACGATACCTTCAATGATGCGATTCGAGCCTGCCGATTGTCACATCTACTATACACCGCAGAATGTGGCAGATGTCCAGCACATGTGGCGAGATGCCGTGGATATTGCTTGGAATGGCAAAGCTTGCGCAGCTCGGGGCTTTCGTACCAACTCATCAAGCTCTGCGTCGGGACCAACATCCCCGGATCACGTTACAAGCGACGCCCGGATGGATAAAGCTATAGACAGATTCACGGCTTTGGCGTTGGTTGTTGGTGGCATCCTGGTTCACAACATGTAATGTTATATGAATCCACGTCTTAGTGGCAAGAGGAAGGATATGTCAGTTGTTGTAAATGCATTTGATAGAACTACTCTTAGTTATACATAAGCATTAATTGTGATTGGACTTTTTATATATTCTGAAATTACTTTTATTTATCTACATAAAATATTATATCATGGAATATCATCCATAATACTTTTTTCAATGTTTCAGGCAATATACACAGACTAATATCAACAAGGTGAAGAACTGGACACCGAAACAGCCAAAGTAGGGCATGTGGGATATATATTTAAACATAAGAGTATCATTAAAGTAAAACTACAACGTCATAAATTATTGCTGTCTCATAATGACGGTTTATTTCCATACCCGAAGAATTCTAAGATATCCAAACCCCAACGCCATAGAACCATGCTCGCTTTTAATCCCAGTATCTGATATCTCCATCCAAACCAGCAGTGGCAACTTTGCTCGTTTCCTGCGGATGCCACTGCACACAGGTCACCGCCTGGTTACCCGCCTTCAGTTTATGATACATCTTGCACGTCTTCCAGTCCCAGAAGCAGACGTAGCCGGCTTGGTCACCGGAAGCCAGGAACTGGCCGTCAGGACTGCAGTCCAGATCGATACCCAGACCAGCGTTGTTGTGGCCCCGGTAGCTCTTCTTCCTATTCTGACGGAACTTGTCATTGGCTCCGTAGACGAGAATCTGGTTATCTGAGCTTTGGTAGGCGACATATTTGCCAGATGGGTGCAGTGCCGCCCTCGTCATCGGGTACATGTCTGGCTCAGCAATATACTTGATGGGTACAGGGATATTGTAGTCCCATGCGCGGAGTGACTTGTCGTCGGACGTCGTCATGAAGCGACGGTTGTTATCAACGAAAACAATGGTGTTGATGGCAGCCAAGTGGTGGTCGTACTCCTGAACCACCTCGTTTGGCGTACGGATATCAAACTGAACAATCTTCTTGTCTGACATACCAGCAAGGAACTCATTCGAGTGCTCCGGATCAGGGTTGAATCTGATAACATGTGGCGTTTTTCCAGTGGTAAACTTGTTGATACAGACGCCCTTTTCCGTGTCCCAGAGTTTGATCATGCGATCATACGAAGCAGACAAGAACTGAGTTCCCGAATTGTTGAAGCAGATATCTGATACCGACTTGGAGTGGCCGGAATATGTCCGCAGTAGTTCCCTGTCGTGATACACATCGCGAATCTTGACTGTGGTGTCTGCACCGGCTGATAGAAGCAAGTGTCCTGAGCCGGGAAAGAATCGCAGCGCGTTGACAGCCCCCGAATGGTCCTTCCAGCCGTGGACCTGCTTCTTCGGGATAAAGTTGGTGGTGCTTCCAGGCTCCTTGCGCAAGTCGATATCCAAATCCTGCGGCACATGCATATACGTTCGGCCTTGGTAGTCGAATTCTTCTGAACCGTGAAACGTCGTCGTCTCGTCTCCCAATGCCTCAACTTCCTTGCGTCGAGTTAGAGCACCAGCAGGCGCCTGTAAGACAGTTCCACTCTCGACAACGTCCTCCTCCTCCTCTTCCACAATCTCATATTCTTCATCGCTTGCCAGCTCTTCATCCTCGCCAACAACCTCGTATTCCTCTTTTTTGAATTTAGCCCAAGGTCCAACGTATGCGCCAGCTCCCTCAGCAATGGTTGCATCGCCTTTCTTCTCGCGACCCGCTCGTAGATTCGCTGCCTCGACCTTGATGTCTGCGCCACTTTGGTATTGTCTTTCAGGTCCACCTTTTCTCTCGATAGCTCTGTGTTTGCTCCGGAAGGTGTGCTCGCTCACAAATGTCTCTTCAGCATGGCCGGTAAGAACGTTTTTGCGCTTGAGGGTGGTCGTTCCGTCATTATACGGATTTGCTGGGCCAGCCTTTGGCCGCGAAAGGTCTTCAGCAGTGTAAGGAACGACTGCGTGATCTGGTTCTGCTTGTTGGCGCACCACGAGGGCATCCTGGGGCGCCATATTTGGCGGGTACTCTCCAAAGTCCGCCATGGTTTCGATTTCTGCGACAGGACGCCGCAATTGCAGATTCAATCGTGGGCCTGCGATGAAGAGACAGGCGCTTTGATGGGCAGAACCGTGGCGCGTCTTACGCAGAAAATCGAGTCACGTGACACACTAGAAAACGCTATGATGCTCAAAAGCAGGTGTAGCTAGTCGAGCTATGACGACGGAGGGGTGAGGATGCAACCCAAGCAGGGACGCTCTCGCTCATATATATAGGCCAAAGACGAGAGCGCAAATACTAGATTTACAATTAACTTTATTAACTAGATTTTGTATTCCCTAGTACTCAAAGCTTCCATCATTACTCCATCACACAGTTTCAAACAAAAATCGCCAGCCCTCCTGCATAAAATAAGCAAAGCAGGAGGCTGTAAACCCAAGCCGCGAAAACTCATCTCTTATGAAAAGAGAGAAAAAGATCGCCCAGTTTTATTAAGCTCCAAGCGCTAGTATATCGCCAGACGCTGTGCTTAAAGCTGCAGGTAAAGCCCGTCTCTTTCTCATAAACAGCCGCTTCACCGCTTCACCAGCTCCATCGTAGTTCTAAGCACCAACGGCCCATTTCCCATGCGTGTCTTGCCCTACCGGCTCCTCGTCAGAGATCCCGTCATGTTTAGTTTATCGGTCCTGCCAGAGATATTGGTATCGTATGGTGGGATAGGGTAGTTTCGTCAGTCATTCGACATGATTTACGAAGACTCATCGCGGATGAGAGCAACAATCATGCTGTAGAGGTAGAAGAAGAACATGATCAGGTGGAAGGCCAGCTTGATGAATGACTCCTGTATAATTGTAAGAAACGTGCACCAGAAGGGGTCCAGTATTCTGCACACAACGACGTACCTTCTTGTGGACATTAAGCTTTCGGAAAATCTCGGTGGCATCAAGCAAGTGTGTGTTATCAACAATCCTAGTTTAAGGCTCGTCAGAAAAAAACTTTCCATGTTGCGGCAATAATCTGGCTCGAGGGCGGCTCACTTCTTGATGTTGTATCCAAGGAGGGGCAGGTTGAGGATAAGGGCAACCCAGTATCCGTTGATCAAGAACAAAAAGGTCAGGAAGCCATGGACAGCGGCTTCGGGGAGGATGTAGGCGTTGAGGCGGTTGCAGAGGTCGATAGGGTTGATGTAGTCGCTGCGAAAAGCCGAGTTAGCCACGTACAGAGACAGGTCACAGAAAGCCCGTGGATCAGACGCATTTCCTTGCGCGCATGCGTCGGATATCCAGAGCGGTAACACGGGACGCCATACCATTCCAGATCACTGTACATGATGGTGAAAAACACCTGCAGGAACAGGTTGACGGCGTTGATCAACACCGCCAAAAGGAACAGCCATGCTTCTCCAGACATCATGCCGGTGGTCTCTGAGAGGATGTGAGGTTGTAGGTCGGAAGAGAGAGGCGGCTGAAAAAAGAACTGGAGATGCTTCTCGTCGGTTCGGTCGTCACAAGCTTTGAGCTCTGGCGCAAATTGGACAAGGTTGGCGCGGCGTGCAGGAGGGAGGGGGAGCTGCTTGGAATTAGTGGGGGGTTCGTGATCAAGCTTGTGCCGGTATGGACAAGCTGCTGTCTGCGGTGCTCACCGTAGCAAGTAGTGGGAATGAGAAAAAGCAATGCTGCGAGCACAGGCAGAAAGATGCGAGGTGGCCTCAAGCGTCACGGGCGAATGATGCGATCAGTGGTGGAGAGGGAGGGAGGACGCGAGTTTGTGGGCGGCCTGGCGAGAGACAAAAAACCTGGTGGTGACCTCGACTGGTATTAGTGGTATTTGTGGCGATATACGGAGTAGACACTACCTGGGAAGATTTTTGAGCTGGTCCCAGCAGCCAACCAGCTCGGCCGAATGGGCCGGTGGGGAATTATCAGCGCTTCTCAGCAAAGCAAGCACTAATAGCATGGTAGTGAAAGCCTGAGTAGTGTACATACATAGGTACTGATAATCAGCCATTACAGGACTTGGAAGGGCTTTATTAGCAGGCATCCTCTATCTCCAGCTGTTGGTCAATCAATCAGCAGACACCTCCGTTTTTGGAGATACTGACCCGAGCTCTGCTAACGTGCTTTTAGTGCAATCCTCCGGGGCGTTAGTAGCACGACGCACCGCAGAAGCTCCAACGGTCGTCCATTTTCATGTGAATCCACCGACGCAAGGGCACCCATCCGCTGCTCAACCCCACAAAGCAACTACATCTGTCCATCTGCCTTATCACGAGGTAGCACAGCTCAGTTTCTACTCTCTACAACAAATATGTGATATCCGTTGCACTGCCTTGCTAATTCTATTGTGTCGACAATTGCTTGGACCAAGATTCTACGCGAACAAGATGACAAGGAAAGAACCTGGATTTCTCCATTTTTTTGCTACGCATAAATCATGCAGGATCCAACATCAATGCCTACAAGCGACAGACCCTGGTAGCAGAGAAAAAGCGACTCTATTGCATCCGCAGCACACACATCGACGCCAGTACCCTATCGCTAACTTCTAGGATGCCCACATCATACAATACGCTACATAATGATGGTGTTAAATCACTTCGTCAAAGCTTTACATTGATCGTACATTTTGTCAACTATGCTCAATTGGCCACCTTCTCCGGCATGGGAACCGGCCCTCCAGGCGAGTCGGCTGTCCGTGCGGTAAGAATCTCGCAGCCGTCTTCCGTAACAAGAAGCGTGTGCTCTATGAAAGGCATTAGTGGCGTGTCTTGCAAACAATAGAATCCCCGAGGCAATGGGGGTTAAAAACGTACCGAACTGGGCTGTTCGCTTTCCGTCAATGGTTGTGCTAGTCCAGTTATCGGGCCAAGTAATGTCTCTGTACTTGCCCAGGGCAATCATAGGCTCAATGGTAAAGGTCATTCCGACCTTGCACTCGCCAACGGCCTTGTTCTTGGCATAGTGCGGGACGTTGGGTGGGCAGTGGAAGAGCTTTCCAACGCCGTGGCCACAGTAGGTTCTGATTACGCTGCAGTCCTTTTGCTTTGCAACCTTTTCAATGATGTTTCCAAACTCTCGGATCAGGACACCGGGCTTGACAGCCTTGATGGCCTCGTCAAGAGACTCACGTGCCGCCTCCACTACTCTTACGCTGTCGGGATCGGCCTTGGCCCTGTCGCCAATGTAGTATGTTTCGTTAAGATCGGCGTGATATCCACCATGGTACAAGCTGATGTCGATGTTGAGGATATCACCGTCGAGGAGAATGCGCTGATCGGGAATACCGTGGCAGATAACTTCGTTGACCGAAGTACAGCATGATTTAGGGAAGTGGTTGTAGTTCAAGGGTGAAGGGTAAGACTAGATAGATGCCAAACTGCGAATCAGCCTCATTTTTCTTATCCGTCATGCAGATCGGCTCTCATCACTCACCTCGCGCTCTATGCAAGCCTTGTGGACAAGCTCATCGATAAAGTCGGTCGTGACGCCGGGCTTGGCTGCGGCAGCGGCAAGGTCGAGGACTTCACGTGCTAGCCTGCAAACCTTGCGCATCGCAGCAATACCCTTTGCATCGTGGACATCGATCTTGTTGCGGTTGATCAGTGACCGGCTGTACTTGGGGTCGCCGTCTTGCCACCAAGTGGGATGAGGAATCGTCTTGGGAAGTTTGCGGTGCTCGGACAGAGGGTAGACGGGGCGCAGCGGGCCGGCGAAGGGGAAACTCGGGAAAGGATTATAGTAGCCGGTAACTGGATCTGTTAAGATTGCTTTCGGAGGTATAATGTGGTGGAGGATATTACTTTGTGTCTTGTGCATAGCCTTGTGCTCGCTCTATTCACGCAGGGTCAGCCTCTACATTGACTTCTCAGCTCCCAATCTCCAGCATCCTGTGTAATAGTGCCTTCATGCAGCAGCTATCTGTATGTGCGTACCCAGTTTCTCTTGAAGCAGTCCTGGCCACAGAAGAAGCTGTCCTTAATATCAAGCTTCAAGCATGTCGGGCACTGCAGCGCTCCAGCCTCGTTATCGCAGCCTAGGCACTTCTTCTTGGTGGGAGGTTCGGAGGCCATGGTGAAGGAGGAGAATCGGTACAAGGTATGGTAAAGAAAGGGGAGGATATGAGAGCAGCTCAAAGTGGTGATGCTGCGGACGATTACAAATAAGGTATGAGAAGATGTCAGATCAATCAATCGTTTCGGTTGACGGTAGATAAAAAAAAATTACTACAGCAACTTGGGCCAGATTAGCGAGGCTACGAGTACATAGGCGGCGGTTATTCCGCACTTAGCCGTCTGGCGGGGCACTCTATGCGCAGACATTAGTGCGCTATAATATAGTGGCCAATGGCTCAGGATCTTACGCCAGTAGGCGAGTATGGAAGTCTTGTATAATACAAACTTACGCAAAGGTAACACAATGCAAATAAAAATAAAGGCAAGGGTAAATAGCACAGAGTTGAAATGGTAAGAAAGATTTCATGACTTTATATATCAATCCCTTTTCTCACCCAACAGCCGTTTTTATATCTTCTCCCTGTCGTCTCCAATCTCTTATACCTGCAAGCAATACGTCTTTTGCTTCTGCTTTGCGAGCGTACCATGTGGACATCCCTGACGAAAGGTTTTGAAGATGTTCTCGGAGACAGTGAATTGGAAAAAGATCCACTCCTTGACCATGTGTAAATCTCAAAACAAGTTCCCCGTGGTTAGAAGCATGGAGGTGAAAAACGTGGACAAAGCGCAGTGATTCCAATTGGGAAAGCCGCCTTGCGACCTCGTCCCGATCCGGCAAGGGCTTGAAATTCTAATGGCTGCGAGATGGGATGGATGGATCAGGGTACATGTACCTAATACTCGTACCGCTGCAGATTTTTAACATCCAAATTAACTACCGCTACTATTAGCATCGGCAGCCTACTCGAAACTCCCTCAACTAAAGCCACTAAGACGAAAGGCGGACAAGGTCACGCCAATAACACTGTGGCTGGCCTATAGCATGATGTGATCAGACTCGGCTTATCAACTGTAAATTAATTCCAATGTAGTTTCGCCCCTTCGGCCGGAGCCTGGGCTTCCTTATAGCTCCAGAGCTCCCGGCAATCTTATACTCTCTTTTCCCACATTAAAAGACCTCTGGAGGTTTCCATTTGAAAAGGGGCGTCTTGAGCTTGGGAGACCATGGCGGACACTAAGATTGTTGTTGTTGGCGCCGGCCCTGTTGGGTCGTTGGCGGCGCTCTACGCCGCCAAGAGAGGCCACCAAGTCGAAGTCTATGAGTTGCGGCCGGGTAAGTGTCTACAATTTTTTTTCAGCGTATCGTGAGTCCGACGCCTCCGAACTCGGGCTGGTGTTGTTGCAGCACTTGTTCGACAGAAATCTACATTTTCTGGCTCGAGGACTTTGGCGATTCTATTTTCAAACGGTTTTTTGGCAGTTCATGGGATACTGCGTTGTTTCTTGACTTTCCTAAGAGTCCCTGACTTTCATTTGCATTTGTCACATGCTTTCGACAGCTCCGCTAACGACTATGCCGTAGATCTTCGCGATCCGAGCATTGTGCCGCTCAACTTCACAAAGTCCATTAATTTGGCCTTGTCTGAGCGAGGACTGTATGCTATGAAGCAGTCCGGAGAAGCACAGCTTGTCGACCATGTGATGTCTGCAACTATTCCTATGCGTGGGCGAATGATTCATGGGCAGTCACCAAATGGAAGCCTATACGAGCACTCTCAAAACTATGGTGTGGACGATCAGGTAAGGAAGTTTCACAACCAGCTAGATGTTACTCATTATAGCTTGATCATCCTTCGCTTCGTTCCTAAATATGCACAATCTCATCCCATGTTATGCATCTCTTCTTCCGCTCTTTTATGAGACTTTACTAACTCAACTTACCTAGGCTATCAATGCGATTGACCGAGGAAGTCTCAACTCTCGGCTATTGGACATCCTAGACTCTTTACCCAATGTCAAGCTGTTCTTCAACCACAAGCTTACTGGAGCTGATTTCAAAGCCAACAAGGCTTGGTTTGAGGCCCGCGACAAGGATTTTGTTGCCAATGGCCGCCCCAGAGAAATTGAGATTACGTTTGATCTCATGATTGGAGCGGATGGCGCACACTCCGCCGTTCGCTACCACCTGATGAAATTCACCAGGATGGACTACCAACAGGAGTACATTGACACATTGTGGTGCGAGTTCCATCTGCCTCCTCGTGCCGTGGATGAGGACGAAAAAGACCCCAATGCCAAGTTCCGCATTTCGCCGAACCATCTGCACATCTGGCCCGGCAAGGACTTCATGTTCATCGCCATTCCTAGCGAGGTAGGATTTTCCCGCTTACAAATACGCATCGTGATTTCTAATGACATGTTTACTGATATGTACTCTAGAATGGCTCTTTCACTTGCACCCTATTCATACCCAGCGCCGAGATTTCTGAGCTGGAGAGAGACCCCTCATCCTTGCCAGACTTCTTTGACAAACATTTCCCCGGCGTTACTGCCTTGATACCCGGGCCGGATCTCATCAAGTCGTTCAAGACAAACCCTCACCTACCATTAATCAGCCTCAAGTGCAAGCCCTATCACCATGGCTCCTCTGGAGTCATTGTCGGCGACGCCGCCCACGCCATGGTGCCCTTTTACGGCCAGGGTATGAATGCCGGCATGGAAGACGTCCGCATTCTATTTTCTATCCTTGACAAGCACATGAATCTTGAAGAAAGTAACAACCCCGATGGAGAGCTCATCAACTCCGCTGAGACATCAGCTTTCCAGCGTTCTCTCGCATTGGCAGAGTACTCGGCGATCCGAGCTGAAGACGCCTACGCCATTAATAACCTAGCGCTCCAAAACTACGTCGAGATGAGATCATCCGTCCTGTCAAGGCGCTACAGGCTACGCAAGTATCTCGAAGAGTTTATGAGCGTTCACTTCCCGTCCTTTGGCTGGCAGACCAAGTACTCCAGAGTCAGCTTCGGCAACGAGGGTTATGCCGAGGTCATCCGCAAGAGTGACCGCCAGGGCCAGATTCTAATGCAGAGCTTCGTTGCGCTCGTCTCAAGCCCTGTTGTTTTGACAGCCCTTGTGCTGGCATTCAAGCGCCGCGGGTCTCTCCTATCGTTTGTGCGTGGACTGTTCAGTTGGAATTAATACTGATAGAGCTCACGCGACAGGAGAGGTCGCTTCCGCTGCTGTATCTTTTTTTTTGTAATTGCAATGAATTGCCTGAAATATGACAATTTATGCTTTAGCTGTATAGCAAATGGCATGCGGCCTGAGGGAAATGAAGCCAGTCAAAAAAATTCGAGCGACTGTATAATATAGAAATTTGGAAAAATTATGGGCGGCATAAGTCTGATACAAGCCAGGATGTTTGGATACCTCAACTCCAGTTATTATACAAGTAGCATTTTCATACCAAAATAGAATTTTCATTTTTATTTAATTAATAATTATTGCAATCGGCAATTACCATTTTTTCCCTCTTTCCATCGGTTAGCCGACTGCAAGAAGAATCATATTCAGTAGCACCGCACTGCACCCTATGTGTCTGCGATAGTACGATCCTGCTTAGTCACCAATCTCCAAATTTTTGACGATTCCGGCTCCCAGGCACACTAGCACCACCATATCGAAAGAATCGCGACAACCTCGAAAAGAAAGCCCCATTCCCAACTCTCAGCTTTGCCAAACCGCCGCAGCCCTCGCAAAGCGCATTCCCCCAGGATCGCTTTTCTCCTGGGAACTCTTTATCGCTGCCCAACAAGGGCAATTGGCCAAAGACAGGCGATGCGCTGTGAGTTGCCAGAACAGCCAAGAAGAAAGGCATTGAATATTCAAAAAGCAGTGCAAACATCTGACCAGAGAGAACGAAATAGAAACCTTGCACAACAAACAATCCCAGAAAAAAAGAATAATTCTCTTCTCGACGACATAGTAAACACAAAACACACACACCACCACTCTTTCGCCCACCATGCCGTCCATACTCAACATCGCACACATGTGCTCCCACCTCCAAAACGCCTCCAAAGCCCGCCTCGGCCTCACCTCCATCCCAAACACCAAATACAACCTGCACCTCGCCCTCGCCCTGCACCGCTCCGGCTTCTTCTCGTCCGTCTACCGCGCAGGCGCCCAGCCCCCGACGGCCGAGCAAATGGTCGCCCAGGTCCCCGAGCCCGTCACCAACGCCACCGTTGCCCAGATGCGCATCTGGCTCGGGCTCAAGTACTGGGAGGGCAGACCCGTGCTGAACAAGGCCTCTGTGATTAGCAAGCCGTCGCGGCTGATGACTGTGGATGTGCAGGAGCTAGGGAGGCTGACGAGGGGGTTCCCGACAAAGGTCAAGGGCGGCATGGTGCAGGGCTTGGGCGTGGGCGAGTGTATGTTTGTTTCGACGTCAAGAGGGGTGCTGGAGGTTAGGGAGGCGCTGGCGAGAAAAGTTGGTGGTGTGTTGATGTGCCGGGTATCATAAATTCAAACGTCAAAGGGATGATGGATGGGGCGGGGAAAGGAAAACCGGTCGTGGAGAAATTGCGGCTTCATGATGTATATATATCGACTCATAAAGAAATGGCGGGGGAGAAAAGTACATCTCACTGTATGAATAGAATGGATTCCAAACAAAGAAGAATTCTCAAATCTACAAGGAAGACTTGGAGGCTGTTTAGTGAAGATGGTAAACAGCCATGTTTGGCAAAAAATATAAAGCAGTTTATACAATAATCCCAAAGTCCCAGAAAAAAATTCACCAATGGTCGCTATAAACAGGTATCTAAGGTATCTTAATAAACTACATCTTTCCTTTTCGACAGAGAATCTGTCCAATATTACATAGACAAAGGATTCGACATCAAACAAAAGAAACAAGGCACAAAAAAAAAGCATCTCCACCTAGTCAATCTGACAAAACGCCATCCACGACCATACAAAACACCAAACTGCTTTAATTTTTTTCCCGTTGATTTAGATTATTGCTTTTGAGAGTGCTTAGAGAGCTGCCTCGGCAGTCGTCTTAGTATGTCTCAGGGATGGCTGTCTCAGCAACTTGCTCCTTTGGCTCTTCGACAGTCTCAGAAGCTGGCTCGACAGGAGCCTCAACACTGGCAACCTCAGGCTCAGCGACCTCAGGCTCAGCAACTTCAGGTTCAGCAACTTCAGGCTCAGCAAAAACTTCAACAGCGGATTCAACAGCAGGAGTCTCTTCGGCCTTGACTTCGACGGCCTCAACAGTCTCGGGCACGGGCTCAGGAGCAGCCTCAGTCAGCTCGGCCTCCTCAGCAATCGCAACAACCTCCTCAACAGTCTCAACGTTGGCAGTCTCAACGGCCGCCTCTTCCACAGGGAGAGCCTCGGGCTCAGCGGGCTGGGCGGTGGCGTGTTCTTCGTGAGCCACCTCCTTAACGGGCTCCTCAACGGCGGCAGTAGGATTCTCCTCCTCCAATGTAGGCGAAGGAGACTTCTTACCAACCAGTTTCCTAGAAATCTTCTTGCTAGGGCTGTTCTCATAGTGGCTACCGTCCGCCGTCCCAGCGGTGGAGGGCCGAGATCCAGCTCGAGAGGATCCAGCTCGAGAAGATCCAGCTCGAGATCCAGACTTGGGAGGCGTAGTCGGCTCCTGGAACTTGCTAGTTGAAGCTTGGGTAGGTCGCATCATGCGGGCCAAGAAGCCCTCGTCCACGTCCTTCACCTTCTTGGGCGCTTCACGGGCAGGCTTGGCAGGTGGTGGACCAATGCTCGGTCGAGCACGCGAAGCGGACTGTTGCTTAGCCGTTCCAGCGCTAGATGAAGCCCGGCCAGATGTATGTACGCCCTGTCGCGAGGTAGTCTGTCTGGCCTGAGTTGTTCCAGCTGCCACACCGGTCTTGGAGACGGAGGAGGCAGTGGGAGCAGTAAGAGAAGCAGGAAGGCCAACCGGCTTAGTAGTCTTCGACTTTGTGGCCGCAGGTTTATTGTCAGCGGCCTTGCTAGCCAGAGGCTTCTTGACAGCAGAGGTTGCCGCTCCAACTCTGGTCCTTGCGGCGGCAGTTGATCTAGCTGCGGCCGATGACTCTCTCTTCACAGCAGAAGATTCTGCGGTTTTCTGCGTTGGCCTGACGCTCGCCCTCCCGGCGGCGCCCGCAGTAGCCTTGGTAGCAGTGGCCGCTGGCTTGGGGATAGCTTTAGTAGCCGCTTTGGGAGCTGCAGCTGTTCGTGTAGCAGCGGTCCTGGTAGCGGTTGTGGCGGTCTTTGTGGCCGCTGGCTTGGCAATGGTTTTGGTAGCCGCTGGCTTCGTCGTCTTGGCCGTTTTTTGCGCGGCAGGACGAACACTGCTGGTGGGAGCAGCTTCCTTGGGTGCCGGCTTCTCAGCTTCAGCTTCGGCCGCAGGCACAGCCTCGGGCGCATTCTCTGGAGCAGACTCGGGGGCAGACTCAGGCGCAGATTCGGGCGCAGATTCGGGCTCAGGCTCAGCCTTTGCGGTGGTTGGATCTGCTGGCGACAAAATGCCGGTGGGAGTCTCTTCGTCCATAACCTTGTCGGGATTGTGGCTCGGATGGTCCGACACAGCTCCCCGGAGCTCGAGGGTACCCCTAGCAACGCCCATGGACAGCTTGTCCACGACGGAGCTGAGGTTGGCAACGGATGCGGACGACATTGGCGATTTCTCTTGGCTCGTCAGGGCGGATTCGCGGGGGATGTCGAGGCTGGGTCGGGCAGAGGAGTCGCGGGATGCGGAGCCGTTGTCTCTAACCAAGCCGATGACGCCGTTGCGCTCAATGGCGACAAAGCTGCTTCGCACCTTATTGAGCGGCCTTGGGGAGCCGCTGAGAGCTAGTGGCGTGAGAGAAAACGAGTTAGCGGATGGCACTTTTGGCTTTGCGTGTGTGGCATTTTCGTGGCATGCGGCAGCAGTAGCTCTTTTGGGGGGGAAAGCAGCCTCCAGCTCAGCCAGCTCAGCCAGCTCAGCGGAACTAACAGCTACAAGAGCAGCTCAGGAGCGTCTGCGCTGGACAATGACAAACAGGCTTCTTGAAGGGCATGTAATGATAGGCTGGAGATCATGAACAGAGGAGGATCACGGAGCAAAACATCAGCACACACTGAGAGCATTACCTCCTGGGGTTGGAGAGGGACTAGAAACACCAAGGGCTCTACCTCTATCTTCGTCCGCTGGGCTCGCGTCCCCTTTGTTCTCGAACATGGCTCGCAGGTTCTTGACCGCGCTCATGGTGAAAGACGGGCCGCGTCCGCGGGGGGAAACTCTGGGGAAGGATTTCGTTCGCAATCGATGCTGGAGGTTTGTTTTGTGAGGATTAGGGAGAAGGGAAAAAAGAACAAAAGGGAATACTAATAGCTTCGCAGGTCTGGAGTAGGGAAATTGATAAACAAAATAGAGCTAGGCCGAATACTTGTAATAAGGGAGAAGGGAAGAGGATCCAGTGTGGCAGCACAAGTACTAGTACACGCCGCGGGCCCAGGAGGCTGGAGGCGGGCCGCGGGCAAAACATGCGACACAAGTCTAGGTACAGATACCTAGCTCGGGACTCCATACCTCCATACTCCATACATGGCGCGACACGGGTCAATTGGAATCAGGGGTATCGTTTAGTTTGGCCCGCCAGACCAGGCCATGGCAGAGATGAAGTGGCCTCTTCGCACGCAGAATTGACAATGCTACAATATGTGCAGGTATACCGATGCTGCGGCTACATAGAGTACCTGTACAAGGCAAGGCATAACAGCTGAATGTGAGTGAAACTGTGTCTTAATCAGATGCACGCCGCACATGTGCACAAGTGAATTGTCTGCCTGTCTTACATGCTTCATAACTGTCTCCAAAATTAGTAACCCCAGCTGCATCTGTCAGGTCGAGTCATCTCTTCATCAGCCACATACAGCGCGACACTGCGCCTTGCATGCGCCCGCCAACCGCGAAGATCTCGAGTCAACCCGCCACACAAGCAAGTTACTTGCTAGTAGTTGTCAACGTTCCAACTGCAAGAAATGAGGTTCGGATGGGCCGATCCGCTATGCCGCTACAGCGCAAGTTCGGCGTTCCCCATGGCGACAGTAGCCTCTAGCGGGACCTTCCAGAACAAGTCCCAGCTTCCACTTCCACGGTGCCTGTGCTGTCATCTACATTACATGCCACTTTCGCCGTAGTGCTCGTACTTACACCAAGTTACCACCTGTAGTCCCGACGCCTAACAGGTACCTAGGTAGGTAATCCTCCATCCTGCTGTAATACAGGATCATGCGTTGCTGTTACCAGTAGGTAGTATCACAGTCACACCCACCTCGACTAATGTTGGTATAAATCACTCCATGGCAGCGGCCTATAACACTGCAAGGAGGCCAACGACGAAGGGCGCAGAGGGCCTCTCATACGAGTGTGTGGCCACTTTGGGTAACGCACCCAATGGCGCGACGGCAGCTGATTGGCCACCAAGTAAAATAGCTGCAAATAGCCAGACGTTTTTAATCTCCCTTGCTGGATGTTGGAGGGGTGGATTTCATGTCAGGAGACGGCGAAACAAACGCACCTACTGAAGCTATCGAGACGACTTCATTTCGGCTTCCAAGCACTCAATGATGATGCATGCCTGAAGACCTGTGCCCAGCATTGTGATGAAAGTACCGGCTACGGGGAACTCAGCAGTGGTGGCGGCATGGGTGGCATCTGTCACATTGCTCCGCGAGATCCTGCTCTATTGCTGCTCCGAACACTAATACGAAGTTGACAGCCCCCCTTGCATTAGTAGAGTCGAGAACTACTCCCGGTAAGTGCAAGCATATATTGTACGTACAATAACGACAGACCTCGGATATCCCGGTTATGTCAATCACTTTTACACGTACAAAGAAACATGCAATAGCAGCTATCAGCATTCATAGCTACAATGCCAGTCAACTTGATTCCATGACTTGAATGTATAAACTCCTTCCCCAATTGCGCAGCGTTAGCACCAGGCTCTTGCTTGCATATGGCATGTAGAAATATGTCTGCATCACCCGCATGGTCAGCAGCAGTTAAGGGGGACCCCAGCAAGAGCACGTTCCGCATATCGAACCCTCCTCTCGTCATTCCAGGTCTTCAAACCAACAATCCCTTCCCTAACCCACAGCTTCTCCATACAGATTCCCGCTGCTAGCGCACATTGTTTCGTCGTTGCCATGTAGCGGTACGACCACGAGTCCCAAAACCAAGTCAACACGCTGTCGCGAGGGAGCGCATAAGATGAGCGATCGCCCGCCCATGATTTGGAAAAACGCTCCAGGGATTGGGCGGAAACAACAGCCTCTTCGGATGTGCCCGTGCCTTATCTGCTACTCTTTAATGACAGTCTAGCCCCGTATGGTTCCGGCATCGAGGGTCTATGCACGTCCTCTTCCCGTATGGGTATGAGGAAGAGAAGACGGCCCTACACAAGCGAGATGCTATACAAGCCCTACTGCGAGTTCTTCTGCTAGCGCTGGTTGCATCCCAGTAACGCCGACTTACAGGTCCTAGTAGTATTCGCAACATGTCAATACGAAAACGCAGCTGTTGTCTCCCCACTTGCCAGCCCCCTGCAGTATTAGTCCTAGTAGGTATCAGTAGCGATGGGAATCTGCCAGGGCTGTCCTCCTGCTGATATACGGATCCCTCCATAATGACCGATACAGGGCTGGACGGATCTGTTTTGTTTCGAGCTGGGCATACATGAAATGAGGTCACTCATGGCTCGTGGGCTGTTCATTACGAGTGAAGTCTAATTGCGTCTTAGTGTACATATATGCATGAACCAAGTCTATCTATGTGCATCTAATCCTACTAGCCTTAGCAGCATTTGCTTTTTTATATCCCTGAACCTTTTTACTTCCTAGCTCTGTTCCTCTTCTAGAATCATCAGATGGACTAAATCACACCAGCATCCTTCTCTTCCGTATTCCATACATACAAGACACGTTTTACAGGAGGGGTATTCGTACAAGGCAGCCCCCGGTTGTCATTTAAGACGTGTATGATATCACCTCTCCGGGGGACTGCCTAGGCCAAGCGGCCTTCATTAGCTAAAAACCATACGGAGCCTTTATTTGGTCCTCTTGGCGTCGAGCTCGGCCTCGTACTTGGCAATCAGCTCCTTCCTATTAACGGGGTTAGTCACATGATAATACGAACAAACGATATTCCTTATTAATCTGGCGAGAGGGGGGCAGAATGAAGAACAAAGAAGAAGAAACTTACTGCAAGTGAGGAGGAGCAGGGGCGTAATGGCTGAACTCCATGCTGAATTCACCCTTGCCCTGCGTGGCGGCACGCAGCTGCGAGCTGAAGCCAAACATGGCGTTCAAGCTGCAGTCACAGGTCAGGATAAAGTCTTCGCTACCAATTTCGGTATCGTTAATCGTAGCATTGCGCTTGTTCATCAACATGAGGATGTTTCCTTGGAACTCGTTGGGAGCGGTAATGGTGGTCTTCATCAGGGGCTCAAGGACCTGACCGCCAGCCTCGGGGAAGGCCTTGCGGAAAGCCATCTGGGTGGCCAAGCTGAAAGCGTAATCGGAAGAATCGGTAACGTGGGTCTGACCATCGTTGATGATCATCTTGGAGCCAATGACGTGGTGGCCAAGCAGGGGACCCTTTTCACAGGCGAGCTCAAAGCCCTTGGAACAGGCAGACAGGAACTTGTCGGGAATGTGGCCGCCGACAACCTGACTCTCGTAGTGGTTCTCGTCGGGCTTGTCATTGGGCTCAATGTAACCAGCAACACGAGCAAAGTCACCAGGACCACCGCTCTGTCGCTTGAGGAGGTAATCGAAATCAGCACGGCGGGAAATTGTCTCACGGTAGGCGACACGAGGTTGACCAGTGACACACTCGGTCTTGTACTCTCGCTTCAGACGCTCAACATAGACTTCAAGGTGCAACTCGCCCATGCCGGAAATGATAGTCTCCTCACTCTCGGCGTCAACGTGGACACGGAAAGTAGGATCCTCGCGCTGGAATCGGTTCATCGCCTTACTGAAGTTGTCGGCATCGCCTGAACGCTTGGGCTTGATCGACAGAGACATGACGGCATCAGGAACGAACATAGAAGACATGGTATAAGGGAGACCACCATCGGTAAAGGTATCACCAGAGGCGCAGTCGACACCGAACACGGCGCAGATTTCACCAGCGCCGACCTCGTTGACGTCCTCCATCTCGTTGGAGTGCATACGAACAATGCGGGGAATGCGGACCTTCTTATCAGTTCGGGAGTTGTACAGGTAGGTGCCCTTGTTCAGAGTTCCCTGGTAGACACGGATGTAGGTGAGCTGGCCATAGTTGTTCTCTTCAAGCTTGAAAGCAAGTCCGACAAAAGGCAGCGAGTTGTAGGGGACCAATTTGACCATCTCCTCTCCCTTGGACTTGTCCAGAGCAGTGTTTTCAATCTGACCAGGGTTAGGCAGGTAGTCGCAAACAGCATCCAGCATGGGCTGGATACCCTTATCGGCCAGTGCAGAACCCATCATGACAGGAGAGAACTTGAGGGCAGTAGTAGCGCGGCGGATAGCAGCCTTGATCTGGTCGTTGGTGGGCTCCTTCTCGTCGAGATACAGCTCGGCAATCTCGTCGTCAACGTCAGCCAGCTTCTCAATCAGGACCTGTCGCTTCTCGGCGGCAAACTCCTGAAGATTGGCAGGGACCTGATCGGTAACTCGGACCTTGGTACCACGGGGACCTTCAAAGTACATAGCCTTCATGTCAATAATGTCAACGACACCCTCGAATTCGTCTTCGGCGCCAATGGGGATCTGAATGGCAGCCGCGGGAATCTTGAGCTTGGAGTTGATCTGTTCGACGGCCTTCCAGGGGTTGGCACCCATGCGGTCCATCTTGTTGACGAAAGAAATTCTGGGAACATCGTAGCGCTTCATTTGGCGATCAACCGTAATCGTTTGAGACTGAACACCGCTGACAGCACAGAGAATCATGACGGCACCATCGAGCACGCGCAGAGCACGCTCGACCTCGATGGTGAAGTCAATATGGCCGGGAGTGTCGATCAAGTTGACATGATACAATTCTTCTTTTCCGTTTACCGTTTTCTTCCAGTCGCAGAATGTAGCTGCAGACTGAATAGTGATACCTTTTTCTCGTTCCAGTTCCATAGAGTCCATCTTGGCGCCGACGGAATCTTTGCCTCGAACCTCGTGGATTGCCTTGATTCGACCAGTGTAGAAGAGAACTCGTTCCGTTACCGTAGTTTTGCCACTGTCAATGTGTGCCTAGAATTTCCATAATCTTAGCTTCTTCTTCTATTTTTCATTTCCAATGCGCCATTAACAATCGCGAGGGACGTCGTACCGCAATACCGATGTTCCGAACTCTTTCGAGACGTTGAGCCTCTGCAGGATCCATATTGGCGGCAACATATTCGGGAGTCAGACTGGCAGCATCATTCTGTGCTTTTTTCAAACTGTATTTCCCCAAAAAATCAGCGATTCATGTCCAGTTATATATAATACAAGCTTAAAAGCTCAATGCATCAAAGGTATCGAAAGTGTGGTCCTTACGCTTCCTGCGCAGCACTGCGTCGCTGAGACGAGCCGCTGAAAGCTCGCAGCTGGCTTTGAAAAGCCAAGGGAAGAATCGCAGCCTGGAAATTGCGAGCTCCAGAAGCTGCCTTCTGGGCATCCCCAAACAGATGGCAATTAAGCCATCTGGCAGTCCCAAATGCCCTCATGGTGCAAGCTTGTCCACGGGCAAAGTGGGTGTTTGGCACTGAAGATCGGCCATCGGCTTAATGGCCGCATTGAAACTTTTTTTTTCTTAGTCTGTCAGGGTCCCTCCAATTGGCTCGCCTCCTCACGTGCGGCGCAAATCGGACCACCACCACAGTGTTTCGGAATAGTAGTTGTTACTATTAATACGACTAAAATATTTCTAGTTACTGCTGGATAGTAAAATGCTCAAAGATCTTGTAGAAGGATAATGATATTGATTTTTATAAACATTTATAAGTCTAAGCTGCAGGTCTATGTGCACTTATGTACCTTAGGTATCTGAACGCTCTTTTTGTAGCGAATGCTCGAGAAGCCGGCCTCCTCAACTCCAGCGATGCTTGCTAGTATGGAAAAAAATTAAAATGAAAATAAAAAATCCCTAATATAACAATTACGCCCTTGAATCATTCCAAAAAGTCATTAAAAGCACTACCAGGTAGAGCGTGTCGAAGGGGTTGGTTGACTATGCAAATTTACAGCCAGCCAATGCCGAAAATGGCGCTTCCAACCAGAGTGTAGACAATGGTCATGCCAACAACAATGGCTCCAGGGCCGGAGAATGCGCTCGTCAAAGGAGCGGCGTTGTCCTTGTCACCCTGGAAGCCACTGGCAGCAGACATGCCGGATCCCGTTGATGAGGAGGGGCCGGATTTGCTCTGGTTGGGAGCTGCGGTGGCGGATGGGATAGGGGCGCCGCTGCTGGCGAAAGCAACAACGTTGGTCTTGGTGGAGTTGAAGTTTGTCGGAGCAAGCGCAATCTCATTGTTGACTAGGTCGTAGACAACAAACGCAGAGCGGAGGAAAGTATCACCCAGCAGGTAAGGGGCTCCAGTCGTGTTCTGGATACCAAATTCGCAAGCTGCCTGGCCCTTGTTGGGTCCATTTGTGAACTGGGGCTGAGGTCCACCGCTAAAGAGGTCGAGGGCAAGCTCACCCAAGCTGACGTTGATCGCGGGACCCTGAGGACCAGCGAATCTGAATGTGAAGTGTCCATCGATGTCTCGGATGGAGCAAGGAACAACAGCCAAGCCAAATTCCTCGTTGAAGCTGGCGCCCACTTCCTTCCATGCCTCCTCGGCCATGTCCTGTGGCAGATAGGTCAAAGTCGTTCCCGAGTCCAGAACAGCGACCAAGGTGCCCTCGCTCGAGCTGAGCGTGTCGGTTCCAGAAGGGCTTGTGGCTTGCACCTCGTAGAGCTCAACTGCAAACTCTGTGAAGACACTGCTACCATCAGCCTTGAGAATGTTGATCTTGGTCAGATCACCCTGGTATTTTTCCGTGTCAATGCCACCAAACAAGATGGAGCCAGTGCTGGCATCCAGGTCGTTTAGCCACAGGCTATATGCGACAGTGTTGATTAGCTTCTCCTGTTGCAAGACAACGGGAAGATTCGGGTAGGTGGACCGCGTTGTGCCGAGAGAAGCCTCATCGTTGATATAGCCGACTCCGATTAGGCCATTGGCGATGGATGAGTCCAGGCCAAGGCCCATGGTAAGATTAGAGACAGTGACTCCATTGATTTGAAAGTCATCTTGGAAGTAGTCGCCCTTGGAAAATGTGTTGTCGACATAGGTAATATCGAAGGCGCCCTTTGCAACATCGACGAAAGTACTGGATTTATCAGAGTCAACTATAGGCAATTGTCAGTTAACCGTAGGTAAAAAGCATAAGTTGACTCGGACGACTCTGCTTACAGCTTCCAAAGGTGCAGCCAGGATTTCTCGATGTCACCTCAGTACAGATGGCGGCCGACGAAGCAGGCACCCAGACATCACTACTGCCTGTGTCGAGCTGAAGAGTGATGTTCTGAGGAGGAGTTCCGACATGGACGTTGAGGAAATATCCACCCTGGACCTGTTGGTTTGAAAGAACGCCGTTGACGGTGGTGGCTCGGCGGCTCAGATCTCTCAGGAGCGGGCCGTCTCGCTTCTCGATGTCGAACTGGACGACTTGCGCCTGGGCGGCAGAAGCCAGGGCAATGCCCGCAGCGGCCATGGGTGAGGCCTTCATGACGCAAAGTTATATAATAATACTCGGGTGTGATAGGGCGTGGTAAAAAAAAAATATTCGGTCGCAATAGTTAATCGTATATCACAAGGCTCAGGGGATGGTAGTCGTGGGTCTCCTGAGTAATTACACTGTGAGGCTCGCGGTAGTATAATAGGGCAATGCCAAAAAAATAAAGATGCTATGATGGGTATTTTCCAATAAAGGAAATAGACTCGGAAAATAAAGAAAAGAAAAACAAACAGCAAAACCAAAAAACGTCGCGATGCCCAGCAGGGCTCTAGGACTCTTATTATAAACGACACAAGGCAAAGCGGATTCCAACGGTGGCTGTGTGAAATGAGACCCGTGGACTACGCTGCTGAAACAGGAGAAGCTGCAGCGGTAAAGCGTCGTCATTAGCGCCGATGGGGTGGATGCTGGGCCGGCAAAGCAGAGCACTGGGCCCTTGCCGAACGCCCGAGTGTGTGGCAGGACAACGCGCGTGCGGATTTAACGGCTCTGCAGTGACGACGACAGCCTCAGATTTTTCTGGGGAAGATGGAACTGTCTTTTGTTCCATTGCTTCTTCTCCTCGTGGCTCTGAGACTTTTGAGTTTCTGGGTTTCTGGGCTGTGCTTGTACATACTTGGTCCGTCGGCCTGTCCGTCTGTCCGCACCCGTCGCTAGCATGGACGGTACTGGTACTGCAAATACTCCTGGGCAGCTGAAATGATCGTGCAATTATTAGATGATTACAGCCACTCCATTAGTAGGTACCGCTCCATGTAATACGGACCGCAGGTAGGTACCTTTGCTAAGCACGTATTCCTACACGGCTGGAGCACATACGAAGGAATACTGTTAGTCTTCTTACAGGCTGGGCTCTGCGCCGCCAAGACAGCTGCAAATTACCTGTGATTGCTTGGCATCGTTAATCGCACGCACAGACACAGCACATGAAAAAGAAAAAAAAAACAAAGGCAGCCTGCCGTTGTAAAAATAGCACTTTGGCTGGGGCTGAGGCTGAGGCACTGATGGATTCCAGCCGGCGCTTGCCTAATGCAGAGCGCCCGCGCTACATGACAGATACGGCTCTTCGCGCCACTTTTACTGGCTACAATTCTGCCCAACGTAGGCCCCGAGCCTCTGCAACGCTTCTGCCAGCACGGCTGTTGATCCCACGAAGCCGATTCTTACATAGCCCGCAAAGTCTTGGCCCCGGCCAAAGCAGTGAGATCCGGGCACGAAAAAGACTTTGGTCTTGGCCAGGACGTCGCGGCAGAAGGCCACATCATCCACCGGCTTCCCCTCCTTGCGGAACTGCACAAATGCCGTTGTTCCCGCGGTTGGCGCCACCCAAGAGCAGATTGTGCGATGCTGCTCCACGAAGGCCTTGACCATGCCGGCGTTGCGCTTCGCCATGTCTATATTTCGCTTTAGCAGCGGTCCGCGCACAGCCGGCGACAGCGCATAGCTTGCCACTTGGTCGTCCAACTGCGAGACGCTAATTGCGGTGTAATGGCGGGCCTCGGCAAGCCTCTCGATGATGGCTTTGTCTCTTGACGCAATCCAGCCCACTCTGATGCCTGCTAAAGAGTAGGCTTTGGACAGAGATCCGGTGACAATGGCTTTTTCGTAGCCCAGATCTGCCACCGACGGCGGCATATTCGGGTTGTTTTCTAACCCGTCGTGAAATAGAGGCCGGTAGACCTCGTCAGATAGCACAATTATGTCTCTGGCCTTGGCAAAGTCCACGATCTTATCGATGAGATCTCTTGGGATGGGTACCCCGGTAGGGTTGTTGGGATTGTTAATTACAATCATCTTTTCATTCGTGGGGTGATTAGCGTGAAACAAATGAACAGTGCATGGTCTGTGTTTTGCGAACCTTGGTGTTTGCTTTGGCGAGCTGCTCCAACTCGCCCATGTCAGGCAGGAAGCCATTCTCAGGACGTAAGCGCCAAAGAGAAACTTCAGCCCCGAGGCTCTCGGGCACAGAAAAGAGCTGCTGATAGGTAGGATATACACATATGACATGGTCCCCGGGGCCGGCCAAGCCGTAAAAGACTAGAAAGTTGGCTGCGATTGCGCCCTGCGTGATGAGAACGTTGTCGCTCGACAGCTGCTCCCCTTCGTACAGAGACGCAATGCGTTCCCTCAAGGTTGACGATCCGCGGATAGCCCCATAGGTGAGAACGGTGCTAGTCTGCAACGGATTCGCAGCCTTGTCGTTTGATAGCTGCACCAGCTCGTCAATGGAAACGGATTCAACGCATGTCTCAGCAATGTTTAGAACCCCGGGCGTGGTTTCATAATCATCCATCCACTGCTCTACCTCAAACCGCTCGAAGCGCACCATGGCTGGTTGGTTGTAATGCAGCTGTCCTGAGACTCCTACAGATATCACTTGTTATCTTGCTGATTTGTGGTGCTCTAATTCATGCCCAGCAGGAGGGGGAGCGAGTTTCTTTTAAAGAATCAGGGCCAAGTACGAGCACTTATTGATCACCGAGACCAAGATGGTTGGAGACAGAACCCCGTGTGGGGCAATACACGCGACTATCGGAGAATATATCAAAGGCGCGCCTTGTTGTTCAGTAATAGTAGGCAAATGATTTTAATGATGATTGGTTGTAATTTAAACATCTGCTAGATGGGATAGAGTATCGGTCGGCTGGGAAGGGCTGTTGAGATCGGCACTATCCCGTGTACAGCATCTGAGGAGCTGTCAAAAGGCCAATACAGCTGGTGCTGAAGATGGTACGCATCCAACAATTGAGGCAACATGCTCATACGCGGCAAATGCATCATTCACTCATACAGATCATGACTCGAGTGAAGCAAAAATATCAAATTTGACAAGATGCGATTGATTTCAATTTAGGTAGCTTGTGGAGGTGCACAAGATATCGCCAAAAGCTCTAGGTTAAGTGATACATCAGCTCCCTTTGAATGATCTGCATAGCAGCCCGCAGTACAGCAGGGAACGCGAACCGGGGAGGAAACGAGAGGTGGACAATCTCAATCCCACAGTCTAATGCAATTCCAGCATTACTGTGCAGTTATGAGCAATGCATCTGTAATTTAGGAGTACTGTAGATTGCGATATCGCATCTAGTGCCAAAAGCCAAGCAGACCCTTGGCGTTTTCAGCGTTGCGCAAAGTCACATGGTGCCTATTACAGGGCATTTTGTTGGGGTTGGCTGACTGCGGAGCATCGATACCGTGAATTCTCTCATTAGCTCAGTAATAAATGGACATGCACATTGCCGAGTACTGGAGCTATGGTGCCGGCTCGACTTGGCTGCCTGGCATTTTAGCCTGGAAGCGGGCTGCATCATGTTCGCAGTACTACCGCAGATAGAGTCAATGAGTCGAGGATTGCATTTCGTTGAGATCTCGGGCGAAAAAGCTTGTAGCAAATACGCGTAACCAAGGTACTCAGGAACCAACATTGTACACGCAAGGTACGGCCAGCAGCCCCAATTTGTACAAGCTCTGCCATACTGATCGTCACCACGTGCCCTGTAACGCTCGGCGGCTCAGCAGGTTCAAAGAAGCTCCCGCGCTGCAGCACGACGCTGCGGAGGCCGTACCAATGACAAGGCGGGGTTTGGGTTGCCCCAGACCACCGATGACGACCTGGTTTCGCGCCAGGAACCAGGCCGCGGTACGTACCCGGCGCCAGCTCGACCAGCCTACGTCGGCGCTGCTGTTCTCTTGTCTCAATCATCGAACCATCGACACAAACCATCGACTCTGCCATTTGAGAGCTGCACCTACACGCGCTCATTGTCATGGCGCCTCTCAGCTGTCGAGGCCTGCTCGTCGGGCTCGTGGCTGTACTGCCCTCCCTGACGGCGGCCTACGCCAACTCCAGCTACAATGTCGACGCCCTGCGAGCCCAGTTCGCGCTCATGGACGACCGCCCCAAAGATTGTCCGCCATGGTAGGAGATGCACTCGAGTGGCCGCCCGCTGGCATGGCGACGATTACTGATGAGAAATTTGCAGCTTCAACTGTCTCCTACCTGCCCACACCTGCGCGCAGTACGCAGGCTGCAACGAGTTCAACGGAAAATGCGACTGTCCCGATGGGTTCGGCGGTGACGACTGTCTCGAGCCATGTATGTTCATAAATCGCCCGCCCAATGCTACAGTTGATACTCGGCGCTGGAGCAGCATCATTCTCTATACTTGGGCTTCTGCTAACTGACAATGTTTCTTTCGCTTAGTATGTGGTTCTCTTGGGCGCGGCAAAGACCGACCGATGCGATCGGGCTCATCTTGCGAATGTGACGAAGGCTGGACAGGCATCAACTGCAATGTCTGCACAACGAACCAAGCTTGTAATGCCCTGATGGAGACTGGCAGCGGAGGTGTCTGCTACCAGAATGGCGAACTTGTTAAATATAACAACCAGGTCTGCAAAGTCACTAACAAAAAGATTGCCGATTTGCTTGGACAGCAAAAGCCCGAAGTCACATTTACCTGCAAAGAGGAGGAGAAAACTTGCGACTTCCAGTGTTGGTTCTCCATGCCCCTTGTTCCGCCTGATATACTTGCTGACCGCTCCCCCTCCAGTCTGGATTGACCAAGTGGAATCCTTTTATTGCCATTTGTCGGATTGCGCATCTGGTGCCCAGTACGACAGTGATAAGAACACTACAGCCTACAAATGCGACCACATCAGCTGCAGTTGTATTCCTGGCCGTATGATGTGCGGCAAGGATGGTTCGCTCGACCTCACTGATTTTCTGGACCAAGCAATCAATGGCCCTGGCCGATTTGAATGTACCCAAAGAGGCGGCGGTGCCCATGACTGTGCTTTCAGAGAGCCCGCAATGGACGATCTCATCACCAGCTTGATCGGCGACTCTAGTATCCTTCTAGATTGCCAAGCGGGCGAGTGCTTGTACGAGACTGAAGTGCCAGGTTATCACCGTCCGGTTAAACAAATCAATACGCCCCTCATTGCTGGCGTTATTGGAGGATCCTCGCTCTTCTTGGCAGCCGTCATCATTGGAACGTGGTATTTGTCCCGCCGCAGATTGCGTTTCGGAGCGATTCGACTGGAGGATTCCGACGACGAGAGTACCAAGCTCATGGTGGATCATAAGCCTGCCACCCTCTTTTTCCAAAATGTCGCCTATTCTCTTAATGGAAAGAATATCTTGACTGGGATCCAAGGAGTTTGCCAGCCGGGAGAGGTGACTGCCATCATGGGAGCTTCTGGTGCGGGAAAGACTACGTTCCTGGATATCCTTGCTCGAAAGAATAAGCGTGGCCATGTTAGTGGAGACTTTTACGTCAATGGCGAAAAGGTCAACGATGTCGAATATAGAAATGTGGTCGGATTCGTTGATCAGGAAGATACCATGTTGCCTACGCTTACCGTTCATGAGACTATCCTTAACAGCGCTCTGTTGAGACTCCCCCGAGACATGGGTCGTGCTGCCAAGGAGCAGAGAGTTTTTGAAGTTGAGAAAGAGCTAGGAATTTATCACATCAGGGACTCTCTCATTGGTTCCGAAGAAGGCAAGGGTCGTGGAATCTCTGGTGGTGAGAAGAGACGTGTGGGAATTGCTTGCGAACTCGTCACTAGCCCCTCTATCCTCTTCCTCGATGAGCCGACTAGTGGACTGGACGCCTATAATGCGTACAATGTCGTTGAATGCCTTGTTACCATGGCCAAAAACTACAAGCGAACCGTTATCTTCACCATCCACCAACCTCGCTCTAACATTGTTGCTCTTTTCGACAGGCTCATCTTGCTGGCTCAGGGCAAATTGGTTTACTCTGGACTCTTTTCGGAATGCCAGCCATATTTCGATGATATTGGCTATGAGTGTCCCCCGGGCTTCAATATTGCAGACTATCTTGTGGACCTTACCATGCATGCGAGTAGCAACCAGACGGTAGATGATGGACGAATTGATGCCGATGTTGGAAGTGTTGGCCCAAGCAGTACGCGGGCTGTCAAATCCATTGCTAGCACCACTATTGGAAGTGCTGGCGAGGCTAGTACCGAGCCATCATTACGACCTAAGAACCGACGTCGCGATTCAGTCAAAATGCGACAGGAACGAGAGCTCTTTACGCGCAGAAAGGCCCCGGGCACTGCCACTTCTTCGGACGCTGGAGGAGATGGCCAGGGTGGCTATCGGCTCCAGAATAACCCTACAAGCTCTCTGCCCAGCCACCAACTGGATGATCCTCATGACTTACCCCCTCCGGCTATGACAGGAACAGATCTTGACATTATCACTCGATCTTTTGCCAAGTCTCATATTGCTGCCTCTATCCGCGACGACATCCAACAAGCAATCGCAGGAGCCGAAGCGGCAAATGGATCAAACACTAACGGATATGCTGCGGAAGGACCAAACATCTACACTAGCGCTGTTGGAAAAGGATACGCTCGGATTGGATACTTGCGCCAGTTTATCATCATTTCTGGAAGAACTTGGAAGAACCTTTACCGCAACCCAATGCTTATGCTCACGCACTACGCAATTGCTATTATCTTGGCAGTATTCTCTGGATACTTGTTCTACGGCCTCACTGATGATATCCCTGGCTTCCAAAATCGGCTTGGTTTATTCTTCTTCCTACTTGCTCTCTTCGGCTTTAGTACTCTTACCAGTCTCAATGTATTTGCCAGCGAGCGTCTCCTTTTCACTCGAGAGCGAGCCAACGGCTACTATTCCCCGGCCACTTATTTTGCCGCCAAGGTCCTATTCGATATTATTCCTTTGAGAATCATCCCACCGATTCTCATGGGTTCCATCATCTACCCAATGACGGGTCTGGTGCCGGATTCGGCACATTTCTTCAAGTTTATGTTGGTTTTGGTCCTATTTAATCTGGCAGCAGCAGCCATCTGTCTGTTCATCGGCATTGTTTGCAAGGACGGTGGTGTAGCCAACTTGATTGGTAGTTTGGTGATGCTGTTCAGTCTCCTCTTCGCTGGCTTCCTCCTCAATCATGATGCCACGCCAAAGGGTGCTCTGTGGCTGCAGACTCTCTCTATTTTCCATTATGGCTTCGAATCGCTCATCGTCAACGAAGTGATAGAGCTTACGCTGGTAGATAAAAAGTACGGCCTCGATATTACCGTCCCTGGTGCCGCCATCCTTAGCTCGTTTGGATTCCAGAATGGCGCCCTTTGGTCTGATATTAGAAACCTTGGCATTTTTGCTGCCTTCTTCGTCGTTCTCGCTTATGCCGCGATGCACATTTTGCTTGTCGAGAAGCGATAAAAGAGCAACTTAGATCTTATCCAGAATGCGAAGAAGCATTATTGTGCAGGTTTCGACGTGTACATACTCATTTCGGGCCAACTTAACTCCTGGAAATTTTGCACAATTGGCGTTTTATGGCTTGGGGAGCATATTTTAACCCCTTTTTGACTTTTTGCGTGTATCTAGGTGATAGTTTTTGCCCATTGGCAGAGTAACCTGTTTGAACTTAATATCAACGCTCATGATCCTTTTTCTTCGTGATTGTGTGCAATTGAGAAATCATTTTGACTAGCATAGCTTGAACTGTGTTTAATTCGTGAAGCGTGAATGTGAATTTTTCAAAGTGTGTTTCTGACATATAATACATGTAATGCGCTGTATGGGCGCATGATATTCTACTTTTTTTTTTTTTACAAGAAAAACTCTCGATATCGCTACTCCATTTTGCCTCCCGTAAACTCTTCAGCAATTCTCTTCTGTCGCTTAACGGAGCGATCATATTCGGACTCATAGTAGTCCATAAGCTTAGTTGAATTTCCAGTTGTGGTTTCCAGCATATTGGCAATGGAAGGAGGCTTTCCGTAGATACCCCAAGCGTTCTCAGTTGTGCCATAACGTTGGAAGTATTGGCTTTGTTTCCTGAAGTAATCCTCGCTGAAAATCTCATCAATCTCAGCCTTGAGCTCGCTCTCCTGGACGATGAAGTTGGAGGCATTGATGTACAGCTCCATGAGGGCATCTCGTCGAGCTTCATATTTGGCCTTCTCTTTTTTCTGGACCTTGACTTGACTGCGCTGGGCGCGGGCAAAGCGATCTGGGTCGGGGTATGTTTTGGTGTCCAGAATAGCATCCAGGACAGTGCTTCGTGTGAGCCGGTCGTCTTCTCTTTCTGGCGCAGCAGCAGCCTCATTGTGCTCCTTGAACTTGCGGCTTACGCGAGCGTTTCTAATTGCGTCGCTCTTCTCGCGGCGTGTATAGAGTGCCTTCAGACCTTGCTCCAGATTGGTCCTTCGGGTCTCAGCCATTTCTCTCTTCCATCTCTGAGATTCGTTTTTGGGTTCCCGCGCATTGGCAGACCTCGGGGCTGTCTTGTTGATATAATCGGGCTTGACTTTGCGATCGCCTTCTGCCCGAGGGAACACCTGTCGCGGTACTGGCAGTGAACCTCTTACTCGAGGTGGCTTGGCTTCGTCGGTTTGAGACTGAGGAGGGGAAGGAAGGCGGATGTAAGAGGGAGATTCGGGCGGGACGGCATTGGAGAGAATGGCCGGAGTTGTTGAGAAGCTGCGTGAAGTAGACGACAATTGCCGAACTACTGGCCTGAGGCAGTTGCCTGCAGAATAGAGCGACATTTTGAACTGAGTTGCGCTGCGAATTGAGACTCACTGCCCACACGCGAGGTGGTGTGCGATATCGACTTACAGAAAATTGCCAAACCCGCAGAGTAGCTCGGATTAACTAGTCCCGGACTTCCGCTGTACCCCTGTTTTGCTTAAATAAGTTGACCAGCCACGGCCTGCAGAGATGTGGGCTAGTGGGGTCCCTTGAAAAAAAAAAAAAAAAAAGTTCGTGATAAGTAGCTGCAGCCACTTTTTTTTCAATCTTCTCTGCTCTCTTTACTTCCTCCCAAGATCTTTGTGCTTGCTAGCAAGCCAAAAACTTCATCATGGGTACCGGAAAGAAGGAAGCCGCCCGGCGCGTGCGCCAGGGCAAAACTGGTGATGGGATGGGAAATGTTCGCGTCAAGGGCGAGAACTTCTACCGGTATGTGCAGCTGTGCCTGAATTTTTTTCTTATTCCGACGATGGATGCTGACCATTATGCGTAAAGCGATCGGAAGAAGGTGAAGCTCGTGAACATGTACAAGGATGGCAAGGCTCAGAGAGACGCGGACGGGAAAATCACAAAGGCTGCGAGCTTCCAGTCAAGAGACATCCCCAACGCCCGAATCGAGCCAAACCGCAAGTGGTTCACCAACACTCGCGTCGTCTCCCAGGACACCCTCTCAGCCTTCCGTGAGGCCATGGCTGAAAAGGCCAAGGATCCTTACCAGGTTCTACTCAAGACAAATAAGCTCCCCATGAGCCTTATTCACGACGGAGGCAAGGACACCACCAATGGCATCAAGCAACACAAAGCCAAGATGACCATTGAGACATCACCGTTTGCAGGTGTCTTTGGACCCAAAGCCCAGCGCAAGCGTGTCAAGCTTTCAGTCAGCACTGTCGATGACCTTGCTGATGACACCGAGAAGAGCATGGAGACTTATGAAGAGCGCCTGGAGCACAACAAGCTCCTGAGTGGAAACTATGGCAATGAGGGCGAGCCCGAGTCACTTACTATGGCCATCGAACCTGTGTTTGATAAGGGTCAGAGTAAGCGTATTTGGAACGAGCTTTACAAGGTCATCGACTCTTCAGATGTGGTCATTCACGTTCTTGACGCCAGAGATCCTATTGGAACTCGATGCAGAAGTGTTGAGAAGTACCTCAAAGAAGAGGCGCCTCACAAGCACCTGATCTTTGTTCTCAACAAGTGTGACTTGGTTCCCACTAGCGTTGCTGTAAGTTACTGTTATTTTTCTTTTCTTTTCCATTTTTATATGAATTTCTCTCTTGGCTATATGCCCCCAATGATTCCTGTCAGGACACCTCGCATTATTCCCAGTGGAGGATCGTCTGTTACAACATTGGGAGATCAATTGCAATCTCGACTGTCTCAGCTTCGGCTGCAGGCTGATATGGTGCCGTTTTGGTTACCTATCAAGAGAAGGCTATATGTCTGATGAGTTGAAGCCTTCCTTCGCCCCAGCTGGCATCCAAAGGAGCTTCTTAGTGAAGACACGTACATTTTTAAATCTTTTTTCTTATTTGCTTTTACGATTTTTCTCTTCTTACCTCCTGATGTTCTCGTCTAACATGAGAATAGGCCGCATGGGTACGAGCTCTCTCTAAAGAAGTTCCCACGCTTGCTTTCCATGCAAGCATTAACAACTCATTTGGAAAAGGATCCTTGATCCAGCTACTGAGACAGTTTTCTGCTCTTCACACAGACAGAAAACAAATTTCTGTCGGTTTGATTGGTGGTCCGAACACTGGAAAGTCTTCTATCATCAACACTCTGTCCAAGAAGAAGGTCTGCACTGTGGCCCCTATTCCTGGAGAGACCAAGGTGTGGCAATACGTAAGCTTAATGAAACGTATCTACCTCATTGACTGCCCTGGTATCGTGCCTCCATCAGGCACTGATACACCAACCGATCTCGTCCTACGAGGCGTGGTGCGTGTCGAAAAGGTGGAACACCCTGAGCAGTACATCGATGCGCTACTCAGCCGCGTCAAGCAAAACCACATGGAAAAGACATATGACATCAGGGGATGGCGAAACGGAACCGAGCTTCTTGAGCTCCTCGCTCGGAAGGGAGGTCGCCTGCTCCGCGGAGGAGAGCCTGACCTGGATGGCGTAGCCAAAATGGTGCTAAACGATTTCATGAGGGGCAAAATCCCCTGGTTCACCCCAGCTCCTAAACTGAGTGAAGAGGATGAGGAAGAGGGAAGTGGCAATGTCAATGGACGCCGCGGCAAGCTAGGTGAGATGCCTCGGAAGCGACCCGCTTCCGAGACATTGGATGATGCTGAAGAAGCCAACACCGAAGTCCCCGGAGAGAAAGCTGACGGGGATGAGTCCTCGGACAGTGAATTTGAGGGATTGGACAGCGATGCTGAGAGCAACGACCTGAACGATGACGAAGAAGCTCCTAAAGAAGCTGCTCCCGTAGCCCAAACTTCACCAAACAAGTCTGGTCGGTCCAACAAGCGACAGCGCCGGTGAACAAGAGACGGCAGAGAAGACTTGCTCGATCCACATTTGAGAATAGCAGTTTGAGCTCTCAAACACACTCGAATGATACAATAAACACGCTATCCTTAGCAGAGACTGTCTATGCTACTGCTCCTCTTTGCGGCATAAGGCTCCATTGCGAGCAGAAGATTGTTTTGGCATCAATACCCCATTAGCCGCGATAAGCTGTTAGCTGAGATCAGCGCACTTTAGAATATATCGCCTAGTGCAGCACAAAAAGGCCCGCGATATCCGAGCTGGCAATGCTCTCAACATATGAGCATTGACCAGTCAATACTATCGATCTCACACCACGCTGATGATGACAGTTTGCGTGCAGTGGATTCTAAGCGGCTTTGCCTGCCATATACATTTAAAGAGCCTTGTACAGAAATGGAAAGCTCTGGATGCCAGGGTGCAGGGATCTAGGCGATGTGTGTTCCTTGGAGACGTCATTTAGGATGTGCCAAGCTTTGGCGAAGCAACCCTTTACGGCTTTGCGAAGAGGCTTGGAGGCTTCGATCGTGAGCTGTATACTGTGGTCCGCTCTAAGCAGTTAGGCCGAGCCCCGAGCTCATCGTCTCGTCCAAATCGGCTACTCATGATGAGAGAAACGCCGGTATTGAGATAACCCCGCAGGAAGGCGCTGATCAATCACGATCACGATCGCTCGGATGCGCAGGAAAGTAAACAGGCATCTTTAAGCACTGAGGTTACAGCTGTCTGACACGGCGAACCTGACTTAGACAAATTCAAATAATACCAACGAATGAATTAGTATTACTACCATGAACGGAGCCATCGTGACTGTGATTTTAGTGCCTAATGTCTTAACTCTTGAAGGGTTTCCCTGGCGTCTTTGTGTAGGGGGTTCTAGTTCCACCTGCAGTGCGGATTGAGTCGACTCACACGGCAGAGAAGAAGCTTGGGCTAACGGGCTACAGAGAAGCTACTATGGTGACGTCTGTACTCCATACAGCCATGGGAAGCTACCCGAACCAGATCGAGGTTGAAGGAAACCTTGTCCTGAGCTATCCTTTCCAGATACGAGTTTTCTCTAAGATCTCGTTGTGCAACCATGAACTCATCTGTTCGAGCTGAACAAAGCGGATCGTCGGTCAGCCGGCAAACTGTCCGTGGTTGGCCAAACAGGACTTAGCTATAACTCTAACCCTTATTCAATCAGGGATCTGCCTGTCCAAAAAAAATCTCAGTCGAGGAGGCTTTGAATTAGTTGCTAGCACCGCTTCTACTTCATGTGGATAGTTGCCTGTTGCCATGCATGGTCCATATAATGAAAAAAAACTTGGTATTACCAGCTTGGTACTGCGGCTGATGGTAGTCGGCTCTAACGGCTGCGCTGTTACGGACATGTAAGACATTGTTGCCACTGTTGGGTACTCGGGCGATGGTCGTGGCTTTTGCGGATTGGTCTTGTTTTAGCTTATTCGGTGATGTTGGATATTTTCTCTCTCGTTCTCTCTCTACTGGGAGGGGGCCGAAAGGATTCGAGAACCTGGAGGGGCGCACATCTCCGGCAGTTTGGATGGAATGATGAGAAATGCGCAAGGAGTTAATTCTCGTATTCCGGAGGAGTGGTGAGGTCAATGGTGGGCATTTCTCTTTAGCGGTGGTGATCTTTTCAGGCCACTTTTTGGATGATGATGTCCCTTTTTGATGTGCATGTGGCCAGAATGAGTGAGGTAAGAGGCATCTTGGAGTTGGTGGCTTGATTGAGGAGATCTCGGAAGGCTGGACGTGGATGAGATATGACATGGGGGACTCTCTCGCCTTTTTTGTGTATAAAATGATGGTCTCATTCCATCGTTTTCTTCTCTCTTGTTCCTTATTATATGACAACCTCTTCTCTGAAAGCAATTGTTCGAGAAGCTTCTAAGAAATAGCTATCCGCCTTTGTGGATAGCTTCATATAACACATATTACACGGTTGATACTACGCAAGCAAAACATTTCGCCAACCATGTTATACTCTCTTCTTGCTCTTGGCCTTGGTACGGCCTTGACTGAAGCCGCCGTTGTGCGGACTTCTGGCTGCCAGTTACACTTTACAGCTTCAGGAGCCATTTCTGGCCCCGTTGGCGAGATCTCGTCTGGTCAGGTGCGAGCTGGTAGCGGTGTGAGCTCGACAACTTTCACCCTGCAGGGAGGCCAGCTCTGGGATAACAAGGGCCACGGCTGTTGGTGGACTCGTAAGTTTTTGTGATCTTCTGTGTTTCTTCTTTGCTGCTTCGTATTTGAGAGACATGCATATGCATATACGTGTGCGTATATGCACGTGTGACTAAATATGTCTTGGAATTTGTGGTCTATATATGCTGACGTATGAATGTGGGACACACAGCACCTACACATGTCCTCCAGTGTGACAAGAACCAGAACCCAGACAATGGATTCAAAGTTGGATGCGACGGCTCTGTCTCGTTTAACGGACAGACAGAGTTCTGGGAGTGCCAGACGGGAGAGAGTGGCCAATATAATGTCTATCTGAATGGAGGACAAGGCATCAACTGCCACCGGATTACTCTCAAAGCTGATAGCTGTCACTCTGGATGCCCACCACCGCCGCCACCGCCGCCTCCTCCTCCTCCACATCATCCAAAGACTTGCCCAGCTAACCTCAACGGGCCCTATGAGTTCCCTCATCTCATCATCCCCGTGGACGAGACTAAACCCGACAACGCCCCTGGAACGTCCTACTTCGGCGAAGTTTCCAGCAGTGTCTCTTCCATCTTCAACTTTGACATCCCTAGTGGCGACAAAGGCAAGACATGCAGCCTCGTATTCCTCTTCCCGCGGCAAAAGGATCTCACAACCTCATCCTTCAATATCACTGGTTCGGGGGCCCTGGACTTTGCCTGGCTGAGCGAGCCCGCCACCCAGGGAACGACTTTCAACAACCAGCCGGGCAAGAAGCAGGATTTCGGAACCACCACGGTGTCTCCGGGCCACAACTACGTGATTTCTACGTTTGCCTGTCCCGCTGGACAGACGATTGCTTTTGAGATCTCGGATGCGAATGGTGGAGGCACTACGTTTAGATATTTCCAGGATTATAACCCGGCGCCTATTGGGTTGTATATCACGAAATGCTAAATGGGCCGAGTATAATTACACCCAAAGATGTCAGAAAAAAACTATGGGATGGAGGGATGTAATGTGTGGTGGGATGGATATCGTGTGTGAAGCAATTTCTAGTGGTTGGCTTGATGGTTATGGACATTGATGATAATGATGATGAGTCACTCCCTTAAAGGTAGTTGAGCTTTTTGTATATGCCTTGAAATAATTTAATTCATTGATTTGAGAAAATGTCACATCATACTTATGTTGAATTGGAATACCTCAGGTCTTGGGTGAGGTGGGTTGCGGAAGGGTCTTCAAGATTTCTTTGCATACCGGTTTAGCACTGTGAATTTTATCTCATAAGCGGGCAAATAAGCTATTCGAGTAATCATTTTATCTTTCTTACGCATACAATTCGGCGAGATATAATCTCTCATCAGTCACTTGGAAGAGGATAGTTGGCTAGGCTAATGGCAATCACAAGAATTTTATACTATAATAATATATCAAAGGAGATATATCAAGGAATATGTAAAATGTAACCACACAAGGATATTATACTCTCCGACCATTTTATGGTAAATCCTAATATTCTATACATGTATTGCAGTTTTATACAGAGGTCGAATATTCCGCCTTGCATTGCTGGGGAATTATACGAGCCAAGATAAGTACGGCTGGTGAAAAAAAATCACAAATTACCAGTAGCATATGATGATTATCTGCATCATATTTGTGACAAAACAGCCGGGAAGAGAACGAAGCAATATGGAGACACTCATCCACATCCCTCGTTCACATGGTTGAGCACTTTTGGCGAGGTTGTAGGCGGTGGATCAGCCGTGGAGACTGCACGCGCTGCGGAAACAACGTCACAGCGCATCTAGGAGCTGCCAGTGTGCGCTTTTAGCGGTCACATAGTGGAGACCTTTGTCGCCGGAAATGCCTCGCCTGTAGCTGTCACGGTTACATAATTTTCATAGCTTGCCGCCTCGTCTTTTTTTTTTCTAGTCTACATTTTTTTTTAAAGAAAGACGTCGATCCTGCTTCTGCTGCCGGATACCACTCCGATATACTCGCCTGAGTCGCTACGCGCAATCTTCACGTAGAACTACGACGAACAGCATAATCTAACATGGGAGCCTCTTCGTCTAAAGCAGCAGCTCGTGGAGCAGCTCGCAAATATCCCACCAGATCACCTGGAGCTGTACCTCAAGCTACCACCAAGAGAGCCAGACCTCAGCAGCAGCCCGCGCCTCGTGGAGATGGGTCCAAAGACGATGGTAAGGCCACCAGTGTTTAATATATTATATATTGATTTTGTTGTATACATGTATTCTGACGTGGCGACTAGCAATTCGCGCCGATGCCATGGATCCTGATTTTGCCCCCGGCGACTTCTCCAAACGCCTCCATCAGATGGGCATCGTGCAGCCGAACCCTACCTTCTCACCTTCTTCTACTGCAGCCCCCAATTTCTCGCCAGAGTCGTTGGCCGTGCCTCCGGGGCCGCTATTCCCACCGGCCAAACAAAACACCACGCTCTCTGTGCTCGAAGCACGGCGACGCTTGGAGCGAATTGCTGATGAAGATCTTGAAATCTTGGGTCGTGAGGAAGGTCGAAGCCGCCTAGTCAATATGAGAACCATTCTCGACGCTGTCCAGCTCTTGAACCGTGGCACTCCTGTCGCTGATATTGAGAAGCGACTGAGACTCACCCCTAGGTTCTTGACCAAACTAGGACCCGCTGGCGTTTTGACACACATTCCCGCAAACTAAAAATGTGTCGAGCCAGCTTTGAGATTGCAACATGAATTTTATTTTCTACCTATGCCCAACTCCAAACATGCAAACAATTACAAGAAAAACAAACATTATGGGAATTCGCTGTCCCTTTTCATCTCCCCTGCCCTTCTTTTCCTCTTGCTTCGGCAGATTACCAGGCGGCATGTCCACCATCGATACGGAGATCACTTCCCGTCATGAAGCTGCTGGCATCGCTGAGCAAGAATACGGCAGCACCGCGATATTCCTTGGGGACACTGAATCGCTGAAGCATGTTCTCCTTGGGCCACTGCTCTTTTCGCTCGGGGTAGTCGTCGAACAGGTTCAGCAGCATCTGAGTCAAGATGTAACCAGGAGAGAGTGTGTTAACACGGATACCATACTGGCCCCACTCGGCAGCCAAGCTTCGGGCCAGCTGGATAACGGCAGCCTTGGAGGCGTTATATGCCCTTTATTATGTACTGGTCAGAATCATAAAGCACCGATGGTGAAATAAGTGGCAGGAAACTTACGGAGCAAACATGCCACGGTTGGCAATGGTGCCGCTCATGCTGGCAATCATGCAGATGCTGCCAGGCGTTCCCAGTCGGACCATCTGGCGAGCAGCGGCTTGAGCAGTCATGAAAGCGCCTGAGACATTGATGCTCATCATGCGATCAGCCTCTTCAGGAGAGTAATCGAGAGCCGGGCTCTCATAGTTGATTCCAGCAGCGGCAAGGCAGCCATCCAGGCGACCTCTCTCATCCGCGATGCCTCTAAAGATGTTGTTCAATTCAGGCACGTTGCGAATGTCCAGCTCGTGGTATGTCAGACTGGTGTTCAGTTCTTCCTTTGCACGCTTGGCTACACGAGAGAACTCGGATTCAGGATCCGAGGTGGGATCGGGCAGTCTATCAATGCAATGCACTGAGATGGCACATGGATTAGCGGAATGCAGAACAGCTCGGAATGCCATGCGGCTTACCAACGGCACCTGCTTCAAGAAGTGCTTCGGCCTGTACCAGACCCAATCCTCTTCCACCACCACTAATTACGACGACCTTGTCCTTCATGGTGAACTCGGCCAACAGGTGAGGCCGAGTGACCGGATCAAGGGGAGGAGATGAGAGGACGGGTGAGACGTGCATGTTTCGACGAGTAGTGGTAGCTAGCAATGCGCTGCTACGATTAAAGGTCCTAAGTGCAAGAGGTTGCCGGGTTAGCAACCTGAGAGCGGGAGCGAGGCGAGACATTTCTGGATATGTGGTGGTGGTACTTTAAAAAGAGTTGAGAACGAAGCTCAATATGATGGAATATGGCAATGAAGCCTGAGAAGTTAATCAAAAGCTTTTGGCTGGCTGGATTGGCTTAGACTGAGGAGCTAGAGAGAACGGTTGCGATGAGATGATGGCAGAAACGAAAAACGATGCGGATGGCAATTGGATTTAAATTCTACGAGGAACAGGCACAATTCAGGCCTGCCGAACCGGCTGCGGGGAAGGCTTGGTGGCGTGAGGGGAGGGAGGCAACGCTACGCCAAACTCACGATACGTACAACATCGCGATGGCGGCAAGTTGTATGTGGCAAGGCGCAGGCCATCACGAGGGCATCAAAATTGATGAGGATAGGCTGGGGAGGGGAGTGAGGAATTGGCTTAGAGAGGGGGTGGTAGCAATGGATTGAGACCGGAATCGCATATGGTTAGTGAGCCAATGCAGAAACTCATACGAGAGAGTATTTTGGAGCTCCTAAGCGATAGCAAGATCTGGAGGACATCGCCCCGGGATTTTGATTTGGGGAGGCGTTCTGGTTCCGGAAAAGGGGTGGTATCGAAGGAGAGAGTGGGGAGAATGAGGGGGACATGAGAAGTCGCGTGAACAGAAATCCAAATTAAAGCCCCAATTTGCTCCCAGAGTGCCGAGCCTGCAAATTCGAGCTGGCCAAGAGAGAGTTATCCGGATACCAGAGGATTATTGGTCTTTGGAGCAGCAAGCAGCTGCATATGCAATTATTCCAGCCAGATCAAGCTTGTGAGAGCCACAGTGAGCTTCGGATTACCAGCGATGGTTAGCCGGACTCTGATGGGTGGCAGCCCTGGCTTTTTGGAGGGGAATTTGTGGAGGCGGCGTCAGCCATCCTGCCACTAAATCTCTGCTAAAACGCCCCGGAAGCGCCACCCCGGGATCCCCACAGAGAAACCAGGATCCTCCAAAGCACCTCCATTGGGGTCCAGTCTAGTGGCGGGCAAAGACACAGAGCTGGGAGACATCTAGCTCAGTGATGGGGAAGAAGCCGTGGATGCAGGTAGGTACTGATTAGATGGTGCTCATATAGTGTCAAGGATGTCTTTTTACGATCCAATTGAAAGATTGCTACTGATAGAATAGGCCAAAATGCTATGCACTTGCGATATCCAGGCATTTGATAGTTAAAACTGTCCCCACGTCAGATATAGCAGTCCCATGACCGTGGAACAGGGTAAAGCTTGGTATGATTGAGCTGCCGTTGCCAGTAATGATCGCCTATAGACGAGATGTAAGGTTGGAGAGCATGCTACCAAGCTGTAGCCGAGCCTTGGCCGGATTGGATGACTTCAATGCCAAGAGAAGGCGAACACTTGATCTCGATTTTAGAGCTCATTGATGCAATTGAAGCATTCCAATGACTTCAATCGGAGAATTAGCATCGAATTAACTCTAGCAACCACATGCTATACAGGTCAAAACTCAAAATAGGGTCCGATATTGTGTGTCCATGATCACATTACTTGGCTCTACATGCATGCATACCCAACACTTGCGCATCCCAATTCCAATTCTCCTGCAAGGGGCAATGTTCATACATCCACGGTCTTCTTATCAATCCTCCCACATCCCTCTTCACAGGGATAATCGCTCCGGAATCGGTAGTAACACGAAGCTCAGCACGAACTGCAACCTTAAGACCCTTGAACCGTAAAAAGCGGAGCGGGTTGGGCATGAGCCCCCGGGTTCTAGAACCGGATCTTCGGATTTCAAAAGGAAGATTTGCAGTACATGCATGTTGTATGTATGTGGTGCTTTCTGAATAAGAGACCGCTTTAAGAGAGCCGCTGCTTATTCGCGAGCTCCGGTAGCTAAGATGTTCTACAGGATATGGAGATGCCCGGGAAGTGACCCACCGCCACGGCATTGCCTCATTAGGCAATCTTTCAGGGTCCACGATGCTTTCTGTCTTTGCTTGGATCCCCTGGGCGCGGCATGGTGTGCTGCTGCATGCAGGGAGCGTTCTAGACTGCCGTTTTATTTTTAGAGATTTCAGCAGGCCATTTATTTCCCAATATTTCCATATTTTTTTCTTTTTCAAGTTGTTGCTTTGCTGCTATGTGCGAAATCGGCAGAAGCTGGGCCGGCTGAAGGATGTTGCTTGGCAATGTAGCTGTTGGGCAACAGTTTGGTGGGCAGCTGAGACTGTCTCTGAGGATTCGGGTTTACTTAAAGGGGTAAATTCCAGTGTCCGATTTTTTAAACGGAGGAAAGCTGTAACGAAATCTACTCTATATCGTTGACTTCAGCGAAGGATTAGGTATACAAGCTCCCCTTTGATCCGGAATCTCAATGCTAGATATCTGTTCTTTCTGCTAGGTTCAACTAAAAAAATCGCTAGACAACAAGAAGCGCAAGCCAATTTTCATTTCTCTTTCAATGAGGAACACCCTTTTATGCATGGCCTGAGGCTAGGGCTGTGAGTATGCATGCATCCAGGGTGGTAAACTAGGGCGCCACTTTGAACAAAAGGCGAAGCTCTTGATTAATCGCGGGCTCGTCAAGGACCGGGCCTCTGGCGATAGCCGCTGCAAGGTACTTGATTAAACGAAGAGAATTTTTTTTTCTCTTTTCTTTTGAGATTTCTCTTTCTCTCTACCTTTGCCAAGGTTACAGATAAACCGCTTTGGTCTAGTGGCAGAACAATCCGTCGAGAGGAGGATAAAAAAACGGCGCAGCTTGGTATATCACTTCCAGATAGTCGGAACCGGATTCCTGCTAAAAAAGAGGCCAAAATGCGAATAAGCAATGATTTTCAGAGCTTGTTTCCATGTTTACTTGCCCCTTCATTTCACACTCCCCTCCATGAACTCTCCCCCACATCGAGATGATGCCGATCCCTGATATCTGATTTGACCACAGCCAGAGATGCATTTCGCCGTTCACATCATCAACATCATCGTGTGTTCCTTGTTAGCGTCATAGATTATAGAAGCGTAGCGGCTGCGAAACAAAAAATGAGCATTCTTACAACTATAAGCACGTAGCTGTATTATTACGCACACTGTTATTTTACTGCTATTGCCCTCTACTGATGTTACTAGGTTTACCGACTCTACTTGTTCTGCTGTCTCTATTGGCTGTAATATTTCTATCACTACCAAGAATAACTTTTATTCTTTAGTCCTCGTATTTCGAATGGCAACGGGTTTGCTTCCAGGTTATAACTACAATGTGTACATGACTTCTGCTGAACATTGCCTATCCGTCAGGGTAACGAAGCGGCTCACATCAGCACATATCGCTTGCTTGTTCTCGGCATGATTAAAAGTCTCAGATATGTTCAGCAGAGGACTGCAATCAAGTGCTCAATGACATAAGTAGGAAGAATTATATAAACAACTTATGAATTCTATTATTGCTTCTACGCTTGGGGAATACGAAATCTTGTTACATGTTCGTCCGTGTATACGTATGCGTCGCTAAATCGTCAGTAAGTTTTATAACTATTCGAAACAGTTCGTTAGATCCACCACATCACGCTCTCCTATTTTTATTCAACGCTACTATGCTGCTACTTAGCCAATAACAAGATACATAAAACGAGCGTTAATGCCGCTCTCGCCCTGAAAATAAGCCACAACTCAAAATCCAACAATATCCTCACCGTTGCCGGTTCACAGCCTTTATGAGCTAGACCATAGGGTCATCCTTAACCCTGAACCCACTGCACTATTGTGACGGAACTGGTGTATACCATAGCGATTGATCCAATCGCCATTGTCAAGAGATTCAAACTCTTCTCCAATGTAGTCTCAGCAACACCCTTGTAATGTAGATACGCCGGATAGATGTAAACTAGTGGAACACACGCAACTCCTCCAATCAAGGCCACAAATTTATCCAAGTCACTTGCTCCTAACACAGCGACGGCGATACATACGGCGATAGTCAAAGTCCTAAGGCCATTCTTCTTCCACTTGATTGCAAGACTCCGCTTGCCTGTAGCTCGCTCGCCGAATATCGATGTCTCCAAAATACGCACCGCGGGAAACAGCTGCACAGGCTCACCTGCTAGCACAGCGAGCGAGTAGAGGAATTGGACAGCATTGACAACAGGCGAGTCTTGGGGAAAGTTGGAAATGATTTGAATCTTGGTGTTCTCGCCAAAAGTTGCGTAACAGAGCGCTCCAACCGATGTGAAAATTGCGGTGATGAGAAACATGACAAAGTAAAGGAGTCCTTTGAAGTGGTGCGGTTTCTTCATGCTTGACTGGATTGGAAGGATTAAGCCAATTCCTTCAAATGTAAAAATGGCCGAGCCGAGAGTCAGTGGAAAATCCGAAGGGTTGAAGAGCCTCACAGTCGGGTCCATGCCGTGCCTAGCCAGGCTGCCAATATCGTAGTACCATATGTATATAAGTCCGATGAGGATAAAGGCATCAGCTACAAGTGCGACAGGCCCAAGTTTGGAGATGTTACGGATTAGAGCAAGCGGAATGAGAGGGAGAAACTGAAGCGCAATAATACCTGCCACCCCGATGTGGCCGGCGTCCTTTGTCACAGCGTTGAAGAAAGAAAAGAGATTTTCCGCCGTGAAGATGAGGCCTGAGCAGACGAAACCAAGCTGGGAAATGGCAATTGAAGCGAGGATAAGGCTTCGAAACCGAGGGCCGACAATGGCTTCACCAAGCTCTCCGTAACCACCGCCATATTTGTGACGACAGTCAAGCAGCAGCCGGAAACAAAAGCAATTGATCAGCGAAACAGAGATAAGAGCAAGCGACGAGAAGAGAATGCCTCCGTTGCGAAAGGCCTTTGGCAAAAACAGGATGCCCGTGCCGATGAAGGCTTTGATAAGCGTAAAGAAGGTCTTGACAGTGCTAGCGTCACCCTCCCGGCTGAGGCGTCGAGAGCTTCTTCGGCGATCGGCTTTAGGCCGTCTGATCAGTGGCTGCCGCTCATCGGCAACTTCTTCAGACTCATCGGTGACTGCGGATTCGTCTTCGTCCTCGTCGGTGTCTTCGAGCGCTTCACCCGCAAAGCTCCCGTAAAGGTCGAGGAAGTCCACAAACGTAGTAGCCACGATGAGGCCGCTCTGCCGCCTTTGCCGGGCTCGTCGACGCAGATGCTGCCGTCTAAATCCACCCGGCTCAAGCTGTTCAGAGGCCGTCAGCTCGCCATCCGGGCCCAAATGAGGCGAAGGGTGGTGAGAGAAAGTGTTGGATCGGCGGATGGAGCTCGCCCGGGCCTTGATCTTGAACATGTCACGATGGATATCGCCGCCTTGGAGCTTCAGCGACGACTCTAGCGTCTCCAGAGCCGGCGTTGCATCGCTGCTTGCGTTTTGTCCGCTCTGCTCATTGTTGGAAGTGACAAGATCCGTTGTAGACGCTGCTGGGGGGTCGAAAAGAAGCTCTTGGCTGGCGGACGCAGGATCGAGAATGGGCTCTACAGCGACTTCGATGGGTTCGTTAGCCAAGCTAACCTCTGGATCAGCCGAGTAACCTTCTGGAAGGTGTCGATGAAGAATTGCAGCCTGTCGCTGCATGGCATCTGAGCTATTCGGGCTATCGACCGAGCCACTGGCGAGATCCGGTTCAGACATGGCCGATGACGACTTGTTTCACCGCTCCACTTTGGGGAAGTACAGCGTCGCTACGAGCTCAATTGAAAGAATGGCAGATGAAAATGATAGTGAAAATAGAATCTGATATAGGAAATACTACGTTGGAGCTCTGTAAGCCATCCCAGATGATCGTGGACAAAGTCACGGCCCATTGAGTTGGACTTTTGGTGGTGTGGAAGATGGTGGAAGAGGAAGAATGTCGGCAGCATCATCGATCTGCGGATGCCGGAAGAAGCTGGACACGGGACGGGGGCTCGGAGTACTTGCGGGTACTTATTACTGGCGTAGAGCTGTGTCAGTACCTCGTCGGTACGCTGGGGCCCCGCGCTGCCCGCTGAGACAAAGGGCGGCTCGTGTCGCAAGCGGCTGCAGGCGGCTGGAGCACTGGAGCTGGGAGAGCAAATCAGGCGTCGAAGCGCTGCCGTCTGCGGATGAAATCCATGTACCCATCAAGTAGCAAAGCTCGTATCGCCTACTTGCTATCTACCCGGCAGACTGACGATGCAAACGATGGCTTCCTTTGTTGTGACTCAGATACCACGGATAGAGCAGCTAATTTACTTGTTTGCAGTAGGAACTGTCCTCAAAAATGATTCAACGTTATGCCGGTGCTTACCGCGTGCGTAACCGGGCTACAGTGTGTGAACCTTATTTTATTTCAAACTAGAGGTATCGTACTCCAAAAAGCGAAGATATCACAACATGTCCTATTTGAACAGTAGACTTCAATTAATGATGCTCAAGATATTTACAAATGAGATAATCTGCAGAACAACTATATAGTAAGTTGTGTATGCAAATACTATAGCACTAGATCTTACATCATCTTCAATCAACATAGCCATAGATCTCGTAGCAATAGATCTCCTAAGAATGGATAACCCACAGCTGCTTCATTATTTATTGTTAGGCCCCAAATTACATGCTTAGAGGTGGAAGAGTGGATTAGCACTTAGAGCTAGGATGAACCGTAGGACCGAGAAATCTCAAGCTTACGGAACGAGATTCGAGAAAATGTATTGCAATACATTATTATTAACCGCATCATTATGACTTTCTGTTACAAAATGGATATGAGATAGAATAAGCTCATAAAGAGATTTATTCTATGCATTCGGCATGCCATTTTCATTATCCAGTAGCCCAGCTGTAGTCTATCGAGGCAACCAGCAGCTAGTCCATATATTAAAATATTCAACTACTAGAAGCAGTTGAAGACCATTACTATAGCTGTAACGTCATGGCATTAGCAACAACTGGGGTGCTGGATAATGAAACTGGGATGCGCAATATAATTGCATAGAAAGACCCTTGGAAGGATTGACTGTTCCGTATTTCTGCTAAATAATCACCGTGCACCCTGCACTTTAACATGTCCCCTCGTGATACCTCGTTCTGTTGCTGCTACCCTATACTATTTTTTCCTCTGTAGGCCTTTTCGGGGTACCGTTTTCTATTTACGCCACTTTTCATAGCCGTATATTATTTGGGTCAAATAATAGTCTTATAATCTATCTCAAGGGTTTATCCTATACACATTCTATGAAGCTGCCAGCATATGGCCACTGGCATGCTTCTCTATCTTGGAGAGAAAAGCAAAGAACCTAGAAACTGCATATATTACTAGTTTTACTTTTCAGCTGTATTCACAATTCTCGGGTAAATTAGTCAGATTGACTGAAGATTAATGATATATCCAAGACAAGAGATCTGCCACATGAATCAACGTCTCTTATCCGTGGATACATGTACACACATGACCCCCGTGCAGCATGGCAAATTTGTTTTAGCTAAGCAATCGCGCAAAGGTAGAAGACAATGACGTATTGCCTCTTTGCCAACTTTTAGGTATGATTACTGCTGTGTTTTGTTGGTCAAGGGATGCTAGCGTTCAGCCGAAAGTCCCTTGCGGACGCAGCCAAGTCACAGTGTTATAACTATGCAGCTCAGTCGAGACATGAGTCCAGCAAACTTCACATATAACAGAGACATAAAACCGGAGCTGTGGTAGCCAGGGAGGTAAATCTTGTATGTACCTGGCAACGTGCGCACCAGTAGGCTGGTAATTGGGACCTGATACATGGTACTTGTGTGAGTCAATGCCGATTCCTGTCTCATTAATATTTGATGCATATAACGGAGGATATGATGGCCAGACAGCAGAATGACGCCCTGAGCATATGCATGCAGCATATCCCACACTGCTGGTAGCTCTTATAGGATACAACTATCCAAAATTTCGCGGAGTGGATAAAGCAAGACTTTTTGTATTTCATGTCGCTCCTTGCAGTCATACTGGTGGCATTGCATCTAGAGGGATCCTGTTATGTCTCATGCCTCATCTGCCAACGCCAAAGCGAAGCTCCAATGCCATAATAGCACAAATAATCATACCCCTCTTATGATCTAAGTCGCCAAGAGTTCATGTGATAGTTTCATGAGACTTTCTAGCTTAACAAATTCAGTGATACTTGCTAAAGTCTATAGTCGGCGAACCGATGAATTGAGTCTAGCTTTGCAGGGAGGAAGATGCACATCACACAGATTCTCCCCGGTTCTTGAAGCTGTCCTATTGTAGCGTTCTGTACTCTGTACTTTGTCACCAGACCCCTTGCATAACGCAGGATCAAATACACTGTCCGGAGATATTTCTACTTTGTACTTGAGATACACGGACCCTTTGTAGTCTCAGAGGATCAGCATGTGCTGTCAATCCTCATTTAAGCGTCGAACATCGTTGACCAGTCATGCTTCGCGATCTCGATCAGAGTGCGATGGCTTCGGAGACAAAATTGCGCCGACGTTGCTTCGGGGGCCAAAGATTTGAAAGAATCCAACATGCAGATACATCTAGATGCCTGTTGCCTGCCCTTAACAGAAGCTGGCCTGCTAATCAAGCTAGCTTCAGAAGAGAAGCTGAATCGTCTCGGCTCACGTCCGGTTGGAGCCCGCCTCCGGGCGATTTAGGCCTAATGCAGCTCATCCGAGACTATGTGGGACTAAGAGACTTGGCTTTTTTCACATCTGGAGATCGGGAGCCGTGATTGTCCCGTTGCTTGTGCCTGTTGGACGCGAGGGAGTCAGTGTGTGTGTGCTGAATCTCATCGTCACTTTCCGGCCCTTCCTTTGGATCTCGATGCGATTAGTGGTGGCATGTTTTTGCGGGTTCTAGCCCATTTCAACTTCAAAGCTTGGTCCTACTCTATTGCTTGGAGGTACATACAGGTACCAAATGACTCTGGGCTGCCGATGTTTTGTTTTCAGCGCTATACAGGCAGGCCTGTAAGCGACTTCCGAACCTTCCTATTCGTTTGAGCTGGGGCGTCTATCAAACTGGCCACCGCGGCTGCCGATGACCAGGACTAGGACTAGGGCTTTCAACAGCGACTAGGATTAGCTGGCTTTTGCTTTTCGTTTGCTCTCATTCCGTCTATCTTTGCTTTTTTCGTTTCTCTGCAGTCAAGTGAGCGCCTAGTATTATTACTAGCAGCAAGTCAATGTCTTGGCTTATATGCTGACCCTTAGTATGATCTTTCCTCTTTCTGGATACATGTACATCATGTAGTAAGATAATAAGGCTGAAAGACCATGACTCGTGGCTTTTGGCCCCCCATCCTTCAAGTTATGCCGGCCATTCAGCCATGACACGGTCACCTTGATTCCTGGAAGCCAAGCTTTTGTCGTCACATATCTCCACCATCGGTCAGGCATCAGGCAATTTGGATGAGTAAGAAGGAAAGGTTAGCATCGGGAGACCCTGACCGGTCTCAAATGGCTTCCATGTCATGAACTTTTGAATATGCTCCAAGTATAGGCCTGTCTCGATGGGCTACTTACATGCGCCCCGCTATCCGTGCGTTTTGCACTACGTCGCTCATACGACTCGTGCTAATTGTAAGACTCGAACCATGGCGGCAATCCCTGTGTCCGAGGGAGAATCATCTCAAGCCATAAACCGATGCTAATCGAGCCGGTTGGCTTGGCAAGAAAAGAAGGTTATTATCTCCCTTCCGTAGCGGATCCCGTGCTTGGGGGCGACATCCGAAGCCTGGACCGTGTGGAGTAGTATTCATGACGAGATCTCATGAGGCTCGGTGGAGCAATTTCGGAACACAACCCGAATTGAAAATTCTGTCCTGGCCAGCTTTGGTGTGATGGCAAACACGCCCGAGCAGTTAGTGAGATATACGAGAATAGCAATTGCAACTTTTGAGCTCCTGAGAAAAAGTTCCTCTCTTCCTCTCGGAGCAATTGTGCCGTAGGAGCAGGCCAGTGGCTATACGGCATCTGCACGCAAAATGAAGCCCCCACGGTTGTACACTGGCCATCCCAAAATGGGGGTGTTTAGTCTAATACTGTATAGTTCTACTGGCTCTTGGGAAGGGGGGGGAAAGGAAAGGGAAATAATCTATTGAGGCTTGTGATAGTGAGATTGCTGCCGTGCTGGATGACGACTGAGTTCATGTCTCAGGCTGCGAGTTGTTGATCCGGGTAATTGGACATGGCTCTGTGGAAGCACGAGGCTTCGGTGAGTCAAATAAGCCGTGCTACTCTTCATGAGTGAAGCAAGGAGGTAGTGAATCCATGTATAGTACCTAGTTGAAGATGCGGCACAGTAGAAGTGACGATACTCCATTCGCAGGTGATTTGCTATTCACTGTCTTGGTTATGGCTCCCCCTTGACCGCAGACGAGTCTCAGATGATGTATTGCTAAACAAGACATATAATTTGGTATCAAGTCAAGACACCAAATCTCTCAGTAAAACAACGCCCGAGATAGTTATTACTAATTGTCCCATCTTTGCCACAGGCACAAGTCTGTAAAGAATTGTTATGGTAACGATTGTCTCTTTCTTACTTGTAAAGAGATCTCAGGCTTTACCTTTTTGATCCAAATATCTAACAAAATGTGCTCTCCCTGCACATTGTCTTGATTTAGAGGCACCGATGTCTAAATTTTGGTCCAGAAAGAGAGAAACTTGTGACCTATCGCAATGTCTCGTGGCAGCACCAACTTATACCAACGTAATACTCAGGCTGCTGACTTTATCATAGACTTATGGCTGGACATCCAGTAAGCTTGGTACATTTGTAGACAAACAACAACTTCTCCCTTGGTGAGCACAGACAGCGTGTGCTCCTAGCAATATCAAAGACAGAGTTCTACGAGCAGATCAAGAATATAGGTAAAAAGTAGATATCACGATATGATGGCGAGTTGAAGATAAATACCCACCATCATCTCCTTTCGAATATTCTCTTTTCCTCACCACTCCATCCCCGTCTGAGCCTTCAATCGTCTAATAAAACCCATCTTCTACATAGCTTTAATACTAGTATCCTCAAGGTTCTTCTTGAAGCATTACTCAAAATGAAGGTCCTCGCCTTTGTCACCGTTCTCGCTGCTGTTGCCAGTGCCGCTCCGACCAAAGAAGGGGGATGGTGGCCTTTCCCTTGGCCTTTCTGGGGCCTTCAGCCCTATGGACCTCCCAGCAACGGTGGAGGTCCTGGAAGCAACCTTCCAGGCGGCGGTAATGGCAACCTCCCTGGCGGTGGTGACGGCAACCTTCCAGGCGGTGGTAATGGTGGAAACCCTGGCAATGGTGACGGCAACCTCCCTGGCGGTGGTAATGGCGGAAACCCTGGCGATGGTAACGGAAACCTCCCTGGCGATGGTAATAGTGGAAACCCTAGCAGTGGAACCGGCGGCGACACTCCTGTCAGCGGTGACAATGGAAGCGACAGCGGCAGCAGCACTCTGTGCCATGGCATCCTCACCAACAGCTCCCCCGTATGCTGCTCTGTCGATGTGCTCGGCGTTGCTAGCCTCGACTGCTCCGTCCGTAAGTTTGAGCATACCTACCTAGTCTATACATGTTTCACGCTCGTACTCCAAGATTCTCCATAGCTAACAAAAAGTCCACAGCATCGTCCGCGCCCACCGATGGCGCTGATTTCGGGGCCATCTGTTCCGCGACTGGTAAGAGCGCTCAATGCTGCACTCTTAGTCTTGTAAGTTTCGCGTCTTCTCTACCAAAAAGAGCCAATTACTAACGGCTTGAAACCTCAAGGCCAACATAGCTCTTCTTTGCCAGCCTGCCATTGGCGCCCAGTAAGGCGTTACTTGTTCTGTGACATGGCTTTCCCGAGGTGCTTTTGTTTAATAGTGTGCCGCTGGGCTTTCGGCACACATAACCACATATTTGAACATTTGGACCTGGATGGATATACGAGTGTTGAATTTTTTTTAACTTCTGGATATATGCTAGGAATGTGTATGATTCTGTTTTAATTGGTTGACACCACATACATGCACATTGCAAGTAATTGCCTAGCATATCAAGTTACTTAATAGTAGTTAGTAATTGACTGTGTTTCTTACACGGGTTTGGCCATATCAGGTCTCTCGACTTAATCACATGTCGCTTCAAAATTGTATGTACAAGTTTTGCATTGTTTATATTCTATGTACTTGCGAGCTTCCGCATAACCAGAGTGCTTGGTATTACACAGCCTTTCCCTGGCTTCCTGTTCAAGCCTAAAATTCATCCAGTCTAGAAAATCCCCTAAAAATGGCCATGTTTCATCATAGCGGGTATCGTTGTAAAAGTTCCTTAATGCGTTGCCCAAAGATTGTAACCTAGATTGATAATACAAGGTAGGCCGGTAGGTACTATTGTAAACGCTACCCAGCCTCCTTCGCCTTCCTTCTCAGGCATTGCTGTTGCTCTAGGGCACGAGTAATTGGTCGATGTTGACTCTCTCCAAAAAGCTAATGTGGCCGAATCCAACCCAGTGCATTGCGAGTTTGTTCGGGCTGATGAGGATGAGCTGTGTTTCAATGAATTTGTCTGCACAGCCCTGTCAGTTAGCTTATATTCAAGCTAATGTTTTTTTTTTTTTTTTTTTTTTTTTTG
>KQ479124.1:129094-238966 GCA_000331835.2 Trichoderma hamatum GD12
TTTTTTTTTTTTTTTTTTTTTTTTTAGCGAGCGCATATTTCTTGCTTACCTCTGAGGAAGCCCGTGGCGGCAATGTGACCTTCACTTTTCACTATCCTGGCCCCGGAGAATTGAGCGTCTGTAGCAGTTTCGACGAAGCCGTCTGGGCCCAGGTCATTGGCCACAAATGTATACTCCCCTCTCGGGATATTTGGATCCCCTGTCAACTTAATGCCCTCTAAGCGACCTCTATACATTCTCGCTTCCAACCTCTTCTTCTCCCACGCCTCGTCACTATCATGCTCGTCACGGAAAATGCCCAATTCGGCATCGGTGGCGGGTGGGTCATCAGGCTGATGTACCAACAAAAATTCGCAGCCATGGGCGCTGTAGTCACCAACCCAGATTCCTCTCCACGGCTTTTCTGGAGTCGGCGTATATAGGGCCGGATCGAGAGTCGAGTACGTGACGAGCTCTTCACCGATATGCACACCAAGGGTACCAGCCCCAGCACCCATTGCCTCTTCCTCCATAATCTCGTCAACCAAGGCCTGAAGAGCTCCGGCGAGGCCTCCCTGCCCCATAAACCTGAGAGGGCTAGGAGTGCCCGTCAACTCCATCCATTGCCGAACCTGGAAAGTCTGGTCAGAAACCTGTGCTCTGCTTCGAGGCCGGTCCTGCGGCGGCAGAGCGGCAACCCCTCGGCCTGGCTGAGAGCCCGACACATAGTGGTTTGCCGGGACGACGGGCGAGGGCCACATGTTTTCATAAGGATATCCCCGTTCCAGCCGGCGGACCGCTTCCTCAGAGTCCATTGCCCTTGTGAGCAGAAAATTGCTGAACATGCCACCCAGTCGTTCGTCCAAGGCCATGGGCATCTCGTCGGCAAAGCGGTTAGCGCCGGGTCTTTTGGAGAAGCCTCCATCCTCCTTCCTATCCTGGACGCGGAACTGCAGCACTGGTTTATCGAGATGGAGCTTCACCACCGGCTCAAAGCCATGAATAATTACATCGTGATCTGCCGACCAGTGCTCAAAGGTCGATTGGTTGCTGACGGCCACTAGCTGGTAGGCCTCAATACAGCCGCGCCTAGTGTCGTAACGCACCAGAATGAGCTTTCCCGTCAGATCGCGGTCGCAGAACCAGATCTTGTACTTGGGCAAGAACCACAGCCTGTCGTGGGTTGCGTAGAGCTCTCGGTAGCTTGCGCATGGCCCTGGGGTTGCGACATGGACGCCAGGGACATTCTGCTGGACAAGGGGCTGCCACAGCAGGTCAGACAGCGCATGTTCGCGCAGGGTGCGACATGTGGCCGAGACAGCGGCGAGGTCGTATGCGGGCAGATGCGACAGTATCGTATCGATGAGCTCCGGGGGGATGGTGAGCAGTGGAGCGGTCTTGTTTTCGCTTGGGATTCCAGCCTGGTGGCGCGATCTGATCTGAGCGCCCTGCTGCTCTGGATCTATAGCGGTGCAGCGTCGCTGCGTTAGTAGTTGTAACTTGAACGTGGCTTTGGGGATGGATGCATTGCAAGAAAAAGAAGGAAAAATGCAAAGCGCGAGGGGTTTGTCCAAGTATGTATAGGTATGACAGGCGGGAAAGAGCTAATTCTGCTATCTGCACTTTTGGCAATCTGCCGGCAGTGCTGGTGTGGTGGGATGAGGTTGCAGTACCTTGCATAATGGCGTCGTCACGATGCGGTTGGGGTTGGGCGCCGGGCTGGGCCGAAGGAGATGGCCTCAGTACTTTTGCACGACGCTCCGAAGCGCCATGCTCGTCGATGCCGTTGATAAGCTCGAGATTATCCTCGTTTTCAGCATCAACCCTGCCGTAGATGATGGGCGCACCGGCTGCTGAAGCTGAAGCTGAAACTGAAGCAGGACCTGGGCCTGGGGTAGGAATCGACGCTGGTGATGACGACGCCGTTGAGCAATAGCGGTCCATAGCCGTAGCCTTGCCGCTAACAAACCCTAAGACCATGGCGCAGAGCTTGAGAGCTGGGAGTTCTGGCGGGACTTGGGTCAATTTAAGAAAGGCGAAACCAATGCAACTGAAAGAGACGAAAGAAAAAAAAGAGCTTCAGATAAATATAGATACGTGGCAAGTACCGGTCAGCAGCCAAAAGCCAAACGTTACTGGAATCAAGCTGATGCTGCTACAACTAGACAATGCTTTTTGTTGGTCGCGAGCTCGCCAGCTCGGAAAATGGTAGGCTCGCAGTGCTCTGAGGTGCTGTAAGTTGCTGCCATGTACTGCTACTAGCTGCCGTAGCTGTACGTAAACACAACGACGCAAAGCACAGGCGACAGGCGACCCTTGCAGAAAAAAAAAAGTTCAATTGACGGTCCCGCTGGCTTCCAGAACGGTCAGGCTGCGTGGAAAGTGTGCTGATGCCGGTCGTTTACTGCGGGCCCGGGCAGCAGAAAATCAGGGCACTTTGCAAGTAGCACGAGGTAACTCGCTTGCTCGCTGCACGAGTCTGTAATTGGGTCGGGAGTCTGTGGTACTTTGTCGAGCCAGCGTAGCAGACGAGTCGATCAGCGTAGCAGCTGCAACTGGTCCGACAAGGAGTGCGCTTTGCAACGGGCCAAGGAGATGGACTCTGGGGGGGAAAAAGGGGGTTGTTGGTTGGGGGTTTGATCGAGGTTTGAATCCTCTTTCTCTATTGGGACAGCTTGGATAATAAACTGGCAGCGAGGCGATTTTTTTATACATGCCGGCCCAGCTCCGTATTACCGGCCGAGTGGTGGGCAGACACTCACAACTCCAACCACGCGACCGCCGATGACGCTGGCTCAGCGGTGAGATATACACCGAGCACATGGCTGCTGCCTGAAGCTCGAGTAGCACAAGCTACATGTATCTAGCAGGACGGGGAAATACGGCATGCGAGCGTTTGGACATGTTCCTAGGTCCAACGCGAGGCCACCCTCTGCGGGCCCCATCCGGCGTCTCCTCTGCAGCTATCCCGAGAGCGCATCTGCTCCGAGGCTGGTGGATTGGACAGCCCTAGGAAGGCTCTACTAGGTGCTGTTAGTACGCAGTATTAGCAGAATGTATTTCGTATTACTGCTGCCAGGCCCTATCAGCAGCGTCATGCTCGTCTCTGGCACCGCACCCCTCCTCCAGAATAGCCGTCGACTTGAGCCGGGACTGGTTAAGTCTCTCGCGGTGACACAATCCTAGCCCGCCTCCCCACAACGTCCGGCGCCGCCGTATCAACGTCTAGGGCCCTCCGGCCTTGCCTTCCGGCACCAGCTATGCGATATTTATCAAGAAGAGGGTGGTGAGGCGGTTGCAGGGGGCCAGGAAGTATTTGCCGTCAATCAGATCCGCCATAGAGCCCAATGCCACCCAAAACACTATGCGAGGCGCTGGAGATGCTTAATCGGTATCACCAAACGCGCCAAGCGCCTGAAGCAGTCTTCTTACAAGGCAGGTAGTTTCCCTGTTTTATGCCGTTGTCGATGTGATGGGTGCAAAAGCCTATAGCGCATCTACACACCCAATATAAAAACACATACCAAGCCCTGTCAATACCAAGCAGGTATTTATTTCGTATACCCCCTACCTACCTTGCATACATGTTTATATATTCCTATATACATTATTAGGAGTCCAGTTGCAGTATTAAGCCAAGATATCCAAGCGAGGTCAGAACTACAAAGAGCCCCAGCTCGGAAACACCCAAGAGGCCACGGAAAAGGCAATTACATATACATCACCGCCAAGAGCAAGATTCTCGGCGAGATGATCTAACACAACAAGGCAACAGTTTGCGAGCGATCCATATTCGTCGGGCTTGGGATCCCTATTCGGTATCTCCCCAGCTGGTTCCAACAAGCAGTTATGCAAACTCGAGATAATTCGGAACTGGGCATTGTCAATTCATTCCGCACTGACGGGGGGCAGCTACCAGGCCGGGCCATATCGGGCTGGCATCGTAACACGACACGACACGACACTCACTTACACACATCGTTGGTACATGGACTGCCCTGTGAGCACGACCAACAGGCCTTTGAGATCTTAGATCGACACTTTAAGCATCTTACCCACTGTTTCACCACGGCCGGTGGGCCAGCAGCGTCGGCGAATCTCGAGCCATTAGGGCTAACACTGCTGGTGCTACTATAGTGTGTGCATACTGTAGCTGCTTTGAGCACAACCGCGCCCAAGCTTGATGAAGCATCCGCGCCTAGACGCTCACCTACTCTTCTGAGCCTAACCCAGCTTCCCGTTCCAGCGGGATCGTACACTAGCCGCAGCGCCGTACAGGAGACTTTCCATGTGCCAGCAGGGGGCAGCAGCTCCCAGGGATGAGGTCGTAGAGGCGGCCAGCCGACCAACCACGTTGCCGGACGCAAGAGTGTGCATGGCATGGAGTGGTCTGGCTGCGGCTTGGCTTTGCCGGGGGGTTGCCTTCAAATGCCCCGACCTACCTATACGAGTAGGTAACATTACCGTAAGAGCGGATGGGGAGGGATAGCGAGCACGGGGCATTGCTTAATTCGTGGCTATACTGACCCTTCTATGGCGGTTCGACTTGATTATGCTTCTCGTGGCGGTGCCTGTAAGCTGCTGATCAGGGAGCAGCATCAGCAGCCACCGAGCAGCGACAACGAGAGGGTTTTCGGCTGACGAGATCCGACGGCACCCCGTTGACACACACCACGGCCAGACGTCGGAGCCCTACCAGGTAATAGTCGCGACACATCATATGTAAGTTCGAGGCGCCTTCGCGGCAATTGTCTCAGACCCGTCATCGGAGACGCTTTACAGCTTCAGACACTAGACTAGAGATGCGCCAGAGAGAGGCCGCCCGGTCTTGGAGCTTCATTGTGCCAGACGTCCAGCTAAAACTCCCAGGCCATCCATCTAGCCGCTCGGCGATACTGCGATCCTCCAAGGCCGCCGGAGGGAATCTTTGTCGACATCAGCAGCGAAAGTTCCTCCACTTGTAGAAAGCGGCGGGTTTCGCCTTCCAAGATTCACCGTAGTATTGTTGACGTTCAGTGTTGGTCAAAGCTCTTTTATGCCCTTGTTGGTTCTTATTGTTCCAGGGGGGGGGGGGGGGGGGGTTCGTCTTGCTCTCATCTCATAGGATAGCTGACAGCGGGTTTGAGGTTCGATGTGGGGGTTTCTTTCTGGAGGAACCCAGGAAGCATCCATTCTGACCTGCACCGAACGTTTGAGGAAAAAAGACCTTCTGCTAGCAACTTCGTATAGATCCTCACCTTTCACCCTTGCTGGAGCGTATTAGTGGTACTAGTAATAAATCATCATAGCGGATATTCGCCGCGGGGACGCGTTGGTTCGCCTTGTGGGGGCAGAGGATGACCCTGGACGATAAAATATATCTAGGCGCTTGCATGCCTTGCGTCGCTATCTGCACACCTGATTTTGTATAAATATAGTTCTATATATATATACATATATATATATATATATGCTGTATCCTATCTGGAAACTTCTCTATAAGGGGAATCGCAGAGTGTTATTGCTAGTTTATAGCGGGTAGGAGAGCAGGGGAAGCCCATGTCATGGGCGGAATTTATGTCGTGCTTGGACTACCGAGCAATACTCCGCAGCTTCTTGCTGCTTTGGACAAGCATCAATCTATCTACGATTTGTATTTTTATTAATTCCCGCATCCTCATTAGTGCCTTTTTCTTCTTGTCAACTTGGCATTTGTCAATCAGTCAACACGAGAGAACCTGGATGGGCCTGTGAGGATTTACAGGTCCCTGGCCCCAGGTCTCCATCCTTTAAGCGGTGCCAGGTACCCTGGTACATGTACCTACCTACAGGTGCTTGGATTGGAAGCCTAAACGGAAAAACACATTCGCCGCAACCTATCATTCGCCATTTAGCACTACTCCCATGTTAGACGCCAGCTTCTCTCCTGAACACTCCAAGTGTTGGGTATCACTCCGTCTCTGCAGCTTGATTTGGCATCATCGCAACATCGACACGTCAGATTCTCAACCTCGGCCATTCATTGAGCCACCTGAACTATATCCTGCTAGTCTGGCAACTGAGGAGCCCACTCAAGCATTAATCTTCCCCCCCGGTCATTGTCTCTATCAAGTGTCTAGGCACGTTCTCTATCTCCATTTACATGTTCCTATTATACCTTTCTTTGTCAGTATAGGGTTCCAAATCCGACTCGCACCACATCACTGGCTCGCCTTCCTAGTTGGGCCTCGCCTTCCACCCCCCCTCCCAACCTAAGAGGACACGCGCTGCGGGCAACCAGAAGAGGCGTCTACTACGCTTCGTGACGCTAGGAGGACTTGACACTGACACTCAGTTGACGCTGTTCCATGCCGCCAAGAGTGACATTGAACCCACACCTTTCGTTGAATGTCTTGGGCCATGTCGTCGCTACTGCCGCTCATCTCAGAGATCCTCCCCATGGTGTTGCCGTCCAAGACTGAGACGACACCCGCAGACCAGCTCACTCCCATTTTGGACAATGAAGGACGCCCTATCCGCGAGACTGCCATTGCTGGTAAGTGTGACAAAATGTGTGCTTCGGGTGAGTCTTCTCCTTGGCCCTCGGAAAGAGGCGTGCCCAAAACTGCGTTGTAACTCTCTCTCTCTCTCTCTCTCGGATAGTTCTTACAACACACCCACATTCTACAAGCCCCATACATCACAACAGCGAGCAAGGTAGGTGCCACATCCCACTCCTTGATTGTCTCATTCCTCCGGACCCCAATTGTGTCCTTGGTTGGTTGATTCTTGTTTCTGATAACGCCGTCAAGACGCCATCATCTATGTAGTCTCCGGTACCGGCACACTTGTCGTAAAGGAGGGCTTTGGGGGCGAATTGCGACATCACGAGCTTCGGCCGGGAGACTTTGCATTCGTCCCGGCCTGGACAGAGCACCAGGCTCGGAATGATGGCGACCAGGATTTTGTTTGGGTCATCACTCAAAGCGGCCCGCGTCCGGTTGGAGCCATCTTGACTGATTGGGGGGGTCAGGAGGTCAAGACAATTGAGTGAAGTGTTATCGAGATTGGCTCCTGCTTCCCCAGGCTGCTTGCATTGCTGCTGCGACTTTATATACTGGTCTATCCCACTAATCCTGCACCGCAATATGACCTGATAACCCGGCATACCCGTTCGTAGTGCAGCGAGTTGGCAAATACCTGCGCATGATCCAACATGGGGAACATGAGCACCTCCACCTCGGCCGTCTGATTAGTGCCCCCAGCTTGGTTTATTTCCGCCACTCTAGCATCATCCAAATATTGCGCAACTCTAGATGTGCCGACGAGTATATCCCTGCCAGCTAGGCAGACGGCAACCCTCCGCCGATGATGGCCCCTCGGTTCAGCATTTTCATATGATAGCAAGTCTTCCTTCCAAATTATGTTCTCCCGCCAGAAAAAGTGACGCCCTAGAGAGTTAGCCACCCCTGGATCTGTGCTGGCAAAGTACCATAGCACCCATTCATAGGCTTCTCGGGGCCGTCTGCGGGTGAAGTTGTAAGCGACATCGGGGAGATGCAGCATCACCGTCACCGGATCTATTAAAACAACGGATGTGATCATATGCCTCAGAGCTGGCGAGTGGAGCATGTGGGTGGTCTGTACAGACCCATACGAGTGTGAAGCGATGGTGAACTTGTTCCACTGGTGATACTCCAATATCTTGGCCATCTGGCGTAGGAATTCAGCTTTGCCCAGAGGCGGGGAAGTGAGGCGGAACGACACGGGGAGAATCTCCACAGCAATGACCCCAATACCCTGGCCACCATCGCTCCCTTTAGCTGCACATATGCGTGCGAGGAAGCTAATGTATGTCCAGAGTCCAACGCCAATGCCGTGGAAGAAGACAACCGGGTTGCAGTCGTTGGAGGTGTGAGGCCGGTGCCAGTAGCTTAGCTGAGGAGCACGCGAGCGGCGGCTTGTGAATATCTCCTGCGGCCGCGGTGGGAACGTTGCAAGAGCTGCGGCGGGCCCTCTGGCATAGAACTTGAAGCCATGCCATGAGAGGGCGAGGTGTGTGAATTGATCCACCAGGTATATGACTGCATACCAGGTTAGGCCCCGATAGGTTGTTTCAACGTCATCCAAAGTCAGTCGAATGCACGTTGCATTGCCTCGTCCACTACGGATAGGTCGGCCAAGCCGCTTCTCAATCTCTGTAATGAAACCCTCCAAATCTCGCTCAACAGCCTCGGAGTGTCCGTCGTTCCTTTCAACATCCTCCGCAGCCTGGTCGAAGAAGCCCCAGAGGAGGAATTCCCGCAGGTTATCTCGGCGGATATCTTCGAGTTCAGCGCCGAGGAACCACCCTCTTAGATATAGTTCAAATGAGTCGACATGTGCCAGACACTGGTTAAACAGAGCCCATCGTTCCTCCGCCGTCAGTGGTGTAGGATGCACAGCTTTGCGGTTCCACTGGCGCATATACGGGAGATAGATGAAGCAAAAGAACAAGAATTCGGCAATTATGAGACCCCATAGCACTTGAGCCACAAGTGCCTGACGCGTTGTTTCCCAGCCATACCAAAGGTATAGAGCCCCCAAGATGGTGGCGTAGATGAGCGGCGTTCGGCGGAAAAAGACGATTGCGAGGCGGATGATGAAAGTGCTGCTTATCATCTTCGTTGTGGTAGATCTTGAGTGGGCGCCACCAGCGGACCTCTCGCGAATAAAAGGGTATCGGCTGAAATGAGTGGCAGATCTTGTTCCCAGAGTTTTCCTAAACTTTATTATCCTGCTCCTCCCTCGGTTGGCAGAGAGAGCAGAACGAAGCCCGAATTCAGTTTTGTGTGTGCCCGAGACTTGCCATGATGGGGCCATGCGAAGCTGTCCTGATTGGGCATGACGTCAATGTCTTTTCAGGGTCCATTACGCTGTAGGAGTACATCTACCTGGACATGCTGAGACATGCTGAGAAGCTACTAGCAGTGCGGCCTCATAAGCATGAGAGGCGCATAGATGCTCAACCTTTTTTTAGCTGACGTGATGAGGAAGCTGTTTCATCAAGATGCCATCTTGAGCTGTGGTCTCTAATTTTTCTATTTTCCTATGCTTTGAAGATGATTTGTTTTGTAGTGGGGGCTACGAGCTACAGCGGCTGATTCTCATGGATGGGTCGGTGACTGATGAGCTTTGAATAGAGTAAGTCAGGATGCGACGCCTGACCTCTTTCTTATCGAACGCTGAGGCTACGCTATTTACATTGCCTTTCTCGAATTCGAATTCGGCAGTTTGTTGAAAATACGCATTCAACTATTTACCATGCGACCGCAAGAGCCGTGCGCTTCATTCTTCATACATTCTTCATACAAAGTAGACGATAAAGCCTAATGAAGCAATAGGAAACTCACTTACTTTATCCACTATCAATTATACCAGCCGGCCAAAACTCTTCCCTAGCTTCTTATTATACATTTTCAAAGAAACTTATATCTCTTGTTTATCGCTTTGCTGGAGATATCCTCTTTGTACATGTCTTACTCCAGAATCACGTTTCCCTTGGGTAGACTGTGAGAGGTCAAGCCGGCCGAGTCAGCCGAGCTGCCTTTGCGCCCGGCATGTGATTGATAAAAGTTCATCCGGCGCAACTACTTGTCAAGCACAATACTGGTATTTCTCCTATATCGCACGAGCGACATCCAAATAAGCGAGCTCTTACGCAGCTTCATAAGGCACTGGATGATTCGCGAATATGAGGCAACGTTGAGGCAATGTTAGTAGCAGGCTATTCAAAGCTCTAGCGTTTCAGTAAAGTCGGTGAAACTTGGGCGATGGAGACGCTGTTTCACACTTCAATCGATATTCATTAAAGCGCATTTTAATCTCGGTAACATCTCTGAAACCCGAACTCGGAAGATACATGAGGGAGTCGGAGAAAGAGTTATGAAACTGTACGAGAAAGTAAAAAAACCACATACAAAGTTCGACCGGGGCGACTCCAGGGTACGTATTGTTGACGTTAGCTTTCGCCACCCGACAAATCGCACTAAGCGAACCCTGAACCGTTATTAATAGCAGTTTTAAGAATCTGATGATCAAGCGCTATATACAAAAGCCACAATCGCAGGCATGATTATATAGTCCGAATCGGGCTGACAATTAAACCTTTTCCGCTCTTATATATTTCAAGATTGATTCACCATCTAAACCGCAATCATGATGGGATTTTTTTACGAGCAGCAAGACACAATGGTGCAAGAGAAATATATTCTTCGAGTCACGGCGGGACCGAGTTACGACGAAAGCACTCATATTGAGGTGCCGGTGAATGAGTCTACGCCCTTACAGATCAAGAGCAATATCGCCGACATAGAGCTCAACGTACGGATACAGGGCTACAAGGGATTGCCCTTTGGTTCGCCATCAACGTCTTCCTACTTTTCCACAGAACCTCATGCCAGCAACCAGGACCAGTACAGCATATCGTTCCGTTTTACGCCACTGAACCCATCCAAGTCAGACAGTGGTGAATCCGGGGATGAGGATGCCGCGGGAATCAGAGCAGCGGATTTGCAGTTTGGCAATGATTTTGACCGTCCCATCCGAGACAAGCTGCCGCCGGGGTTCAACACTGCAATGAACATTGTCAAGTGGTGGATTGACCCTGGTCTTGATGGAGACGCCTATGCGGACAAGCCCTATCTCTATGGCCCTGCGCTGAGCTCATTTAATGTTGTGTCAATCGGTCCAGGGACATACGATGAGTCAAGAGGTGGCTTGTGGTTTGAGGAGGGAGGAGATAAGAGGGGAATGAAGCTGCGCGAGGCAAACAGCGTGCCCAAGGAGAGCAAGCCGAGAATGAAGTGGGCGCTGTCGGATTCGAACAAGGAAAAGTGGATTTGGGAATATGGACAAACGTACGGAATTGACTTTTTCAACCCATATCTTGACTTTGCGAAACTGGCTTTGCGGCTGCCGGGATTTCAGTTGTCGGTTGCGAGATATTTGGGCGCGGATGCTTTGAGGTAAGCCATTTAGTCCCGAACGATATTTTGAGTGGCAAACTTGTGTGCGTTTTTTGGTCATTTTACTAATGGGGTTGTATGATTAGGAATGATGGAAGGATCGCACATCAGCTCAGATATGTCCTTCGGAACAAGGCCACTGGTGATGTCTATCTGGTGGTTACCTTTTCTTTGTTCCTTGAAGAAAGTGTCAATGCGGACGGGACCATTAAAGGTGCTAACGGGGCAAATCGTGTTACAAACGGTCACACCAACGGCCATTCAAACGGTACGACTCAAAAAAACGGCTCTTTAAACGGATATCATCACAACTGAAGTACTAACTCGCATGAAGAAGATATAGATTAGAGAGGGAGGAGAAAAGTTACGTTTTATGCATCTAGACATGACCACTGTATTTTTATATAGACTTAATGACCATTGATTACAATATTGATAGTTGATGTGGTGTGTGTGACGCGAAGTTGAAATTCCATTCTGTATGTCTAGCTGCTACACAGCTGGCTACCTTCGTGCGCTAGTGGTTTCTGGTAGCGGTTTCTGCGAGGAGACTTTTTCTGGTCAACTGTTTACAATTCCAAGAGGCCCAGCGGAAAAAAAGTCATCCTTGCAAGTACTTTCGTGGGTACAGTCATCAGAAAATTCATTGTTACTAGAATACGAGTTGGCGCGTGAAGGTAATGGCTGAGATAGGGTAACCTTATAAGTGCTCTCAAGAAGCTGAATCACGGATGAAATCTCGTAAATTAGTAGGCACCTAACTGGTACTGGGAATAGACCTGTTGTCGATGAGATTCCGATCTTGTGGCAGTTCTGTAGCGATTCACGGCTCTTTTAACCGAGGGTGATACACGTGCCCTGGTACGGCAAGCAGGTAGCTGCCAAACAACGGAAGGAGCAGAGACAAACGTTGGAAAGGCGGTTTCTCCCTTAAAAACAGAGCATCAAATTGAAATCTTCTTTATGCAATGTCGTTTTGTTCTTCCCTGGCTTCATGTCTGTTGGCAAGCAAATACGGAACAAGCTGGGCTTCAGTTGTCGGCACTTTGGTATCTGCTGTATTATTTGCAACGGTGGGACCTTTATTAGATCCTGTATTCAGATTCAACTGAGCAGAGATTACTCATCGAACCATGGCGGCCAAGACAGCCAAGACGCTCTCAAGTGGGACTTTACAAGTGCCCTACATGCCCATGACTGTCCATGCGATTCCGTGCCCTGCCCCTATTCTCCAAGATGATTTCGATGGCTGCCGTATCCCTGGAGGCGTCGAGTTATGGTCCAAGGGAGGATTCTATTCGCCAGGAGAGTGCTTTTCGGGATATCGTGCCATGTGTACCCAGACATCAGCGGTGAGCAATGGCTGGCCAATCCAAGACGGAGAGACAGTCGTCAGATGTATTCCTGAGTAAGTAAATGCGTAAAATTCATTTAGAAAGGGGGCTAATGGATTGCTAAAGAGATTACGAATGCAACGATGTGACCAAGGACCAGAAGTACGCAGTGACCAATTACGATGGTACGATCTTATCCGCTCCAGCCTTTGAAATTCGCTGGAGAAGTGTAGACTTGATTGTGAGAACTACCGAAAGGAATCCGCCCGGGCTCCCGACTCGAGAGCCGACACTAACAAGCCCTATTTCGACATCGACGGCAATTACTAGTACCATGACAAATGCAATGATTACAACTCCAACCTCCCCCCAATCAGTCTCACTCGCCACTGAACAACACTCATCATCCACCCCATCATCTAATGTATCATCTCCACTCACCTCACAACCAGAGCCTACCCTTAACTCCGGGGTTATTGCTGGGATAACAGTTGGGAGTTGTTTGGGGCTTCTGGCCATGGCTTCGGCGATTCTCTTTTTCTTGTTCCGTCGCCGAAGGAAACACCAGGGCCCACGACGGCTCACAGATGATACGTGGGCCCAGGGAGGAACGGACAAGGAACCCAGAGGTCTGTCAGTCACTCGATATCCTGTCGAACTGGAGAACAAGCCAATGGAGCTAAGGGAGCTTCCGGTAGAGACACACTCGCCTCTCGGAGATGCTTCACTTGCATCAAGAGCGGGCCATATCAGTGTTAACGCTATTCCCGTCGAAGTTGCAGCAGATCCAGTCCAAAACACAACAGAAGCAGCAATACAGGGCGATTAGAATTCTTCTTTGGATATCTTTGTCCACCAACCATCCTTAATGGGAATGTCGCTAGGGCTATTATGGACTGAATCTGAGTCAACCAGTTTGACATTACCTTGTGATTTTGGGTTCGTTGGCCCACACTTTTGACATGTACGGAACACGGCCAGAGAAGCTTTTATAATTCTAGCAGGGCAAAGTCGTTGATAAGATTCGGGGGGGTTGCATTCATCGAGGGAAGAAGCGTCTTACACACGAATAGCCCATGTTTCGTTCCCGTAATAAAAACTAAACTTGCCGGCATCCTGGAGCCGCTGCGGTCCAATTGAATAGCCCGCGGCCTTAGTCGGGAATAACGTGCCTGAATCTCACCCAAGATCCAGGCTATAAATCCACCTTGCCTTTTCAGTCGGTAGTCATTGGTTCGGCTTGGACTTAAATCTTAAGACTCCGCTTGAGCTAGAGCCTCATGAATCGGGATGCTGAATCGGCAGTCGAAGTTCGGATTTAATATTCAGGCCGGGCCGTTTTGACGCTGCTTTCACATGCAGCATCATGGAGGGGAGGATTACTAGTACCTAGTAGAAATCTAGATGCAAAGCTTGGCCTGTGGAGAAGTGGCACGTACAATTTCCGTTGTTTATTCCCGTCAAGCTATTGACTAACACGGCGTAAATCAGTGGATCGACCTTTGGTCACGCCTCCTCTTTGGTGGCTGCGTCGAGAGAAGGTATCTCAGCGTACAATCCAAGCATTACGTAGTTTGAAAACGCTGCTTTGGAATCCATCAACCCGAACATGAGAAGATATCGTGCAGAAGACGCGAGGGCGCCCTTGGCACGAAAGAGAAACGGAACAATCGTACTAATCGCTGCCATTCCTGTCAGCTGTGCGTGGGGGCTGATGACCCGGTGAGAGCAGATCTAGCCGATGTGGTTATTCCCGTCGTCAACATATTAGCCTCTCCACTTACTCCATGCGCCTTCCGGATTTCCTTCCGGATTTTGATAAATAGCTAGACATCACCGCCCTTCAAGTCCTTCAACCCTTCCTCCAAAGCCAGCGTTGGGCTCATCGTGAAGGTTTCATCTACGGCTGGTGTTTACACCACAAAGTTGTATCGATGTCTTAAAGACTCCCGCCTACGAGCCGCATCTCTTTTTCCCCCTCTCGCCTGGGCTAATTCCGATGGCTGTCGAAGAAAAGGGAGAGCTCGGTACACATAAGATGGAGGGCTTTGAGATTGCTCGAAGCGAGAAAGTTGCCTCTCACGATGGTCCCTCACATGATACGGGGGATCCCTTGTCATCGTACGAAAAACTGCAGACGGAGCAGGTAGAGGCGACAACTTTAGATGGCAACAGCCCGATATTATCTCTTTATCTCACATTTGATACTGTTTTGCCATCTCCCCCTATATTGCAGCAGCCTAGTCTTGATGGGCGAGAGCCACCGCCATGTCCTGACTTGACAGCTTACACCGATCCGTTGACATGGGGGGCTGCTCGCAAAAGTATTCTGCTTATTTTGTCATGCCTGGCGACATTCTTGACAGCGTATACCGCCGGGGCTTACGCACCGCCAGCAGGTCTTATGGCTAGCGACTTCGGGACTTCTCGACTAGTCATACTCGTGGGCATTACGACATTCTGCATGGGATTTGCGCTTGCACCAATGGCGCTTGCACCGATGTCTGAAATATTGGGGCGTTATCCCATCTTTATTATCGCCGGCTTTGTCTTTGTCACCTTCCAAGCTGTCTGCTCTGTTATGCCGGATGCTGCTGGCATGATTGTAGCGCGCTTCCTTGTTGGCCTTGGCGGATCTGTCTTCTCCGCTGTGGTCGGAGGAGTGTTGGCTGATTTATGGGAAAAGGAAGAAAGGAACACGCCAATGGCGCTGTTTAGCGGCGCGGTGTTGGCCGGCACTGGGGCTGGGCCGTTGGTTTCTGCTGCTTTGATTGAGACGGTGGGAAGCAATAATCTTGCGTGGAAGTGGTCATTCTGGGTCCAAGTTATCCTGTATGTCGTTCTCCTACTTTTCCTAATCTTTTTCTTCAAAGAAAGCCGAGCTTCGGTCCTATTGACCAGAAAGGCAAAAAAGCTTAACGAGTGGTATGAGGACTTGGAAAAGTATGGAGTGTATGGGCAGTGGCTAAGCAGCGACCTGGTATTGACGGCATCTACTGTTTCCAGCCAAGTAACCATCACTTCTACCATGAACGAGCGTGCTACCACCCCAGGTCCCTGTTTACGACGCATTCGATGGGTGGTCAAAGCAGATGAACAACGAGCTTCTTTAGGACAGATAGTGTTGACATCTGTAAGGAGACCATTTCACCTCCTTTTTACGGAGCCGGTTGTCTTCTGCTTCTCTTTATGGGCCGCCTTCTCATGGGGTGTACTCTATCTCTCCTTTTCTGTTGTCCCCTTCCTCTATGGTACCAACTTCTCCATGTCAAGCCGGGTATACGTGGCAATGATGATTGCCTCAGCTGTCGCGACAGTGGTGGGCATCTACCAAGAGCATCTCTTGAAGCACTCACAGTGGAAACGGCAAGAAGAAGACTTCCAGTACTCTAATTCCAGATTTTGGGCCTTTATGCGACAAAGGTTTCCGGCGGAAGCGCCAGAGGCCAGACTCTATTTTACTTGTATCACTGCTTTACTCTTGCCCATCGGATTATTCATTGCTTTCTTAGCCTCTGACGGAAAGGGAGGGTATGTAACAGCAGTTGGTCTAGGGCTGGCCACTTGGGGCATTTACTCCGTCTACCTCGCTACCTTCAATTACCTCGCAGATACATATCACATATATGCGTCATCGGCCCTGGCTGCGCAGAGCTTCTGCCGGAATGTGCTAGGTGGCTGCTTTCCGTTGATTACGAGCATCATGTTTACAAATCTTGGTCTTAAAGGTGCCGGCGGTATGCTTGGTGGGATCGCTACCGGCTTGACGTTTCTGCCTTGGGTGCTTCTGTTTAATGGAGAGAGGATACGCGCAAAGAGCAAATTTGCCCTAGTAAGTTCTTTTATGTGCCCTGTACTAAAAATATGCGTTAGTTTTTCTGACAAATTTGAAAGACTCTAGCAAAATGAAAGGGAAAGCTATAATATTTGAGGATGAAATAATCTGGTGATTCATAATCTTGAATTTAAGGTTGAAGCGTTCAAGCGTCATAGCGAAGTGTTGGGTTCACGATAGAAATAATATTAGCTGCATATATTATAGATACCGAGCGAGCATTGCCGGTTGGCAAGCGTCTCGTATATATAATTGTTCATTAATCTGTACATAAATGCCACAGTCCTTTCTAAACCGAGAGAGAGAGAGAGAGAGAGAGAGAGATATTTCCACCTATATGGCTACAATAATTCAACATATAGCTCACATGTACTCTTATCAGGGGGCAGATATCGGCCTTGGCCTCCTCCTCGACTTTTCTTTATACTTGTCCAAAAGCTTTTGCACCATAGACTTCCCATCGCTGCGTCGTGAATTTATGGAGGTGTTTGCATCGTTGCTCTCCATACTTTTCCGAGATGGCCAACTCGAGCCTGAGCTGGTGGCTTTGTGTCTTGGGCGGTGTGCTGACCCAGAACACCACGGAAGCGATCTGATACCTGATTTGTAAATGACTGGTGGTGGCATCTGAATCAAGCCCTCGGGAAAAATGCAAGGCTCTGGAATGACTTCGTGGTCATCCAGTACGAGTGTTCCACAACCTGCATCAATCCAGGATTTTTGGCCACGCAGGCGAGGCCAGAGTGTAGAGGGAGCTACGCGGTAAGAGTGATTTGCAACAGGGAGAGATTTCGCCTGGGGAAATATGGTTGCTATGAGGGCGTGAGAGTATTCGTCGCTGAAGCCGACTATGCGGAAGGAAGTAACCTTGTTGCGAAGACGGGCGAGGTGGTTACATATGGAGAGGTGTTTATCTGGGCAATAGAAAGGTTTCTCGACTGTGATAGACGGCATGGGAGCTAGACTTGTGTCGGCGTTTGAGGATGAGTCTGAGCTGGAAGAGGAGCAGTAGCTGCTGTCGAAAGAAGAGTTGGCGTCGATATTATCGTCATCACCATCGTCGTTGCTTTCTCCATCGCCATCCTCAAGAACCCAGGTTGAGTACTCGCTATTTGCGTCGTCTGTTATTAGCTCTGATTGCTCAAAGGAGTCTTGGGGTGCTGGAGAGATGGCTCGAGCGATTATTTCTGAGATATTAGAAGAAGATTTACTTGAAACATCAACGGCCGAAGTTGAATTTTGGCCTTTGGCAGAATTTGTTTTATTGGAGTCTTTTTGATCCACAGATTCTGTTGTTGTAGGGTCAGGAATACCCTCTCTTTCACCATAGAAGCGGCGACATGCGAGAATCAGCGTCTCCAGTGGAGCTTCTGGAGGTCTTTGAAGCTGAGACATGCTGAACTTGAATAGCAGATCTTGAACACGACTCATGCAAGGAAGAAGATTAATAGCTGAGGGATTAGGGCCAAGACCAAGACGTGATAGGTCGATTTCAATGACGAGGGACCTTATAAAAGGGCCATATTTGTTGAGCCATGTGGTAGCAAGAGGGTTGAGCTTCGGGGCAATAAACGGAGAAAAGGTAACGTGAAAGGTATACTCTGACAAGATAGTGGCGAAGAGCCAAGCGTAAAAGTCAAACGAGACGGCAAAATAAGGGTGGAAAGTAGCCAGGATATCGTGGAGGGGAGTAAAGTCCGAGGGCTCCCAGCAGTCTTGGTTCCAGATGAATCGATTAAGGCTGACGGGCCTGGATCCCAATGCCGGCTCGTAAGATGCGATGAGGTTTCGCAGTATCAGAAAGCGAACATGGTCAGGAAATTTCTGCTAGACATTTCCCTGATTTGCAACGTCATTGCTCGTTTCCGGCCTCTGTGTCCTGTGAAGCGAGAAGAACTTGTCGATTGATGCCTGCAGGGCTTTATCTCTGTCCGGCTTGGCTTCTCCATTTTTATACTTGTGATAGACAATGTCCACTGTCCGATCCCATGGTGGAAGTCCAGCACGACCAAGGAGCTGGTCATCGCTACGTGAGGTGTTGAATGAGAAGGAGTGCACTGAGGCCCTGCTGCCGGATCGTTCGAGGATGGATTTTGGTCGAGTGAGCTTTATGGGGCTGCTTGCTATTGAAAGATTTAGCTACTTTTTTCTTTTATCCTCTGCGTGAAATAAAAGCAAGAATTTCGATGATAGATAACAATAGTCAACTTACGAGGCGATGGTTGCGGCGATGGCGGCGGCGATGGCGAAGTTATACCGTCGCTCTCAACCGAGAGATCGAGCCAGGACGTCTGATCCATCTTGACGTTTAGCTAATAGAGAGACGTTGTGAGGATGTTCTGGGTACGTAAGGAGATGTGGGCGTTTTTGTTGGTATTTAAGAAGAAGAGTGAGACAGGAAAACAAAAGTTCAATTGCAGCTGTCATCTGCCACTCTTTAACAGCTTTGGTGCCTGAGCGTAGGAACTTTGGCAGCCAGGTGATCAACAGCTGCAGGATGCAAACAGGAAATAAGATTTGCTTGAGTGAATATATATGAGGGTCAAAGCTTTGTTCAGAATCATGCAGACCATATGCAGACTAAAGGCAGCATCACGGAACTGTTCAGAGAGGGCCAGTGACATCTGATAGAAACAGCAGGGTGTATTTTCACATGTTTATTCAATGGTGAGATCTATTTACCAATTTCATCCATCTTCTCATTAGATAGGATGGCAGAGCTAAAAAAAACAATGTTGCACTTTCTGACTATATCTAAGGCTCTTTTGGCCAAATTTCCAACGTTGTAGCATAAAAAGGCACGTGGTGTAAACAAAATTGACTTTTCTTGACTTCGTCTATGTATAGGGGTATTTATGCAGACTTGTTCTTCTCTTCCTGTGCCTTCTCGTATATCCAGTCGTTAAGGCCATTTCGGTTTCTGCTCAGATAGTCAGCACGTGAGTCAATGATATTCTCAACGCCAGCTGCAATACATACCGGGCAATCTCAACAGCATAAAACTGCATGCGGGGGACTATTGCGCGGTCAGCCAACAAGAAAGTACCACAAAAACATGTTTTCATCTCCTAAAACCCACCAAAGATGGTTGTGTCCTGCTCGTATTCGGCCTTGGCGTTGTTTCGCACCATGGTGCCAAAGTTGAAGTCGTCCACAGTCTTCTCGTACTTCATCATGAAGGCGCGCCATCTCTCCTTGCCGGTCTTGCTCTTCATCTCATCCTCGTCGATTGTGGCGGCGGGGTCGAACTCGGGGAAGGCCTCCTTGAGGTGGTCGTAGATCTCGTCGTCGATCTTGGTCAGTCGCAGACTTGAGCCCTTGACCTTTTCGAGGATGGCCCAGTAGGTAGCCATGTGCTGAACGACTGCATGAACAAGGCATGTTAGGTCATGTATAAACGGAGAAGATGGAAATTATCCGCGTGGAATCAAGGCCGTACCCTTGACTGCAAACTGCTTCTCCATCTATCACATAGAAGACAAAAATGTCAGCTAGAAACTTCCACGAGCTGCGTAGCAGGAAACGAGACGCACATCCTCCATGTTGCTCGCATTTTCGGCATCAAAGTTCTTGGGGAGGGGGCCCCCGGTGGACATGCTCTCTAAAGGATCCATTGTGGCTGCTGGTGTTGCGGTTGAATGTTAGCAATGTTGAAGATGGCAGCGTAGGTAGTGGCTATTCGAGGAATCGTTATCCAGTGTGATGTCTCGTCGCAAAATCTAATCGTCAAAGGTGGGGCCTGGGCTGTTTGGAGGGGCTGTTTGGAGGGGCAGTGATGAGGTCAGGATACAGTGTTTGCGACGCTGAATACTGTATTCCCAGCACTGTATGTCTATCAGTCATCGTCTAGTTATCCGGTTTATGCTACTTCATGGTTACTGTTGCTTTGCTCTTCTACAAGCAACGAAAATGAGGCAAATGCTTCTGTCAAAGCTTAAAAATTCTCCAAATATGCTCACCATCGTATGTGTTGCATTTCGTGTACTAAACATCAAACAACGTCTCCAATGATGCGCTTTGGCCATCTACGAACAGCCCGCCAAGCGAGACTCTCGTGATCAGACTCACCAAGTGGTGGCAATGATGTGCTCGCACAAGCAAACCAATCGTTTCAGATCGAGATCTCCATTATTCTAAATTCTAATCTTTAGTTCTGCAATGACGACTTTTGAGCTTTTGCCCCATCTTTCGCCTTTCATGCCATGTTAGAGCAAAGTGATCGGCGCTGTGAGCACTTTGCAGAAACAATATCAAGGTAGCGATAAGACAATACATAGCAAACATTTGCATTGTTCACTTATAGGACTATGCAACTTTTGCCCATTCTTCACTTGGAAGTGTCTTAACTGTGCCAGCTAGATCCTTCGTCGGCTCTCATCAATATGGCTTGCATAATTACTTGTGATATCTCCATCTTCTGTCATTATTCCCTCTTTTAGGTGGCTCTAATGCTTCTTCAACTAAACGCCTCAAAACGTTTGATATGATGGCTTCAAAAGATAAAGAGACAGGGTCGCCTCCGGCCTCGACGGATACTCTAAGCATAGTTCTGGATACTACCTCATCCACCAACCCTCAAACCGCTGGCAATACGCCCGTTCGCTCATCTTTCAAGCATCTCTTTTCTTTTACCAGATGGAACCAAGTAGGGCCTCTTATTGCGGCCCTCGCTGCGTCAGCTGCATTTGCTGCCATCAGGTCTATATATCCTATCTTCTTAGGCAAGATCTTCAATATAGTATCCGATTTTGGCGCTGGTCGTCGCTCAGGCAGTGAGACTCTGCACGAGATATCCCACTGGAGTCAGATATTGATAGGTCTTGGGGTTATGAACTGTCTCTCGGGTTCGGCATTTCTAGCACTATGGGTCATCTTTGGAGAACTCCAAGCCAAGTCTGTCCGGCAAGATATCTTCAAGAGCCTCCTATCTAAAAAGATCTCATGGTTCGATTCTTTAGATCAGGGCACCTCCAGTCTCTTGGTTAGAATCCAAACGCAAGTCTACGCCAATTTCAACTTTTGAGGCGAATATCATCAAGCACTAACTGAATCAATAGGCAAACTCGAGAACTTCAGCTCGCGACATCAAAAGTATTCGGCGATCTAGTAAGCGACTGTATTGTTTCCGTTGTTTCCCTCTCGATAGCTTTCTACTATTCTTGGAAGCTCACTTTGGTGCTGCTTGCAAGCTTGCCCGTATCTATGGTACTCTTATCCCTCGCAACTCGACGACTACAGCCAGCTATCCAAGCCCAGAAGCGCGACTTGGGAACTGCATCAAAGTTTGCTACTTCATCCATCAGAGCAATAGAAATTGTCAAAATATTCAACGGATTCGACCGTGAGATCCGGCAATACTATGGAGCAGTTATATTAGCAAGCAAACAATATTTGATACAAGCTCAATGCAACTGTTTTCAGATGGGATATGTTGCCTTCTGGGTCGTTGGCATATTTGTGGCGGGCTTTTGGTATGGCACCATCCTCGTCGACCAAGGCCTTAGCCCTGGCCAAGTAGTTACCACCTTTTTCTCAGTCCTTTCAGCATTCCAGGGAATTCAGGCGCTGCTTCCACAGTGGCTAGTTTTATCAAAAGGCATGTTTGCGGGAGCCTTTTTGTCTTCTTTATTGGCTAGATGTGATGACGAAGCTGCCAATAAGAATAACGGCAATGTTAAACCCGACTCTTGCGTTGGCAATGTTGATTTAGTAGACGTATGTTTAGACAACTTTCCACCCTTTGTTTATAAGAGCTAATCGAATGGTCTATGGCAGGTCACTTTTGCATATCCTTCCAACCCCGAACAGATCGTCCTCAATAAATCATCCTTCTCTTTTGCAGCCGGCCAACTCAACTTCATTGTTGGAAGAAGCGGATCAGGAAAAAGCACAGTCGGGAATCTTATTGCCCAATTCTATGATCCCTCATCAGGCATAATCTGCTTAGACGGGCAGCCCTTGACCACTCTGGACACCAATTGGGTCCGATCTAATATTGCTCTGATCCAGCAACTGAGCGTGGTGTTCGACGATAGCGTTTTGAATAACGTAGCCGTTGGCCATAATGACCCTGAAGCAGTGACAAAGGAGGCCGTTGCCGCTGCTTGCGAGTTTGCACTACTACAATCGACACTCAGTAGCCTTCCCGAGGGCCTCAAAACTCGGATTGGTTCAAACGGACACAAGTTGAGTGGAGGCCAAAGACAGAGAATTGCGCTTGCTAGAGCAAGGATTCGAGACCCGGCTGTACTTATCCTTGATGAAGTGACAAGCAGCTTGGATCAGATTAACCGGAGCTTGATAGTAGATGCTATCAGAGAGTGGCGACGAGACAAAACAACAATCATCATCACACATGATATTAGTCAAATCGAAGATGATGATTACGTATATGTCATGCAAGACGCCTCATTAGTACAGCAGGGATTGCGGCGAGAGCTGGCCAACCTATCAAAAGGGCCGTTCGCAACCCTGGCTTGTCAGGCTTCCATTGAACCATCTTCTTCCACCCCGAGTGAAGCACAGATGACTGATCTAACTTCGGAAATGGGTATCGAAAAGACCCGGGAAAGCTTTGATATCAAAACAAGGCCAACACCATCAGTGGAAAACGTATACCGCTATGAAAATGGCAAGAGGCAATCGTCTAGCTCCATTAACGAATATCTTGAGCCATCTCGTAGGTTCAGTATACCAGAGTCTGGCTACAGATACTCTTCAGGCAGCGATTACATGTTTGATGATTATGGGTACGACATAGAGGACCAATTTTATCTATTTGGAAAAGTAGACCGCCCAAATAACATCTCTAGCTTACGACTAGCTTCTAGCCGGGAGCCATCTCCAACTGTTGGAAAAGATACGGCTACAGAACAAACGGTGGCCAAATCGAGTACCTTGTTATCAATATTAAGAACTGTCTGGCCGATGCTCACTTCGAAAGATCGGACAATTCTGATTACTGGAATTGTTGTGTGCCTCATTAACTCTGCGGCAAAACCGGTATTTTCATTTTGTCTCTCCCAGCTCTTTGCAGTATTGTGGCTGCCAGATAACAGGGTGGCCGAGGCGAAAAAATGGGCAGTATATCTGATAATTACAGCAGTCATTGATGGTACCACCACTAGCATCGGCCATTACGCGCTTGAGAGAGTTGGCCAATCTTGGGTGAATGCGCTTCGTCTCGAGGCTTTGAGGAGAATCTTGAGGCAGCCAAAATCGTGGTTCGACAAAGAGGAAAACTCGGCCAGCAGGATCAATGAATGCCTTGACAGAAACTCAGAGGAGACACGCAACATTGTGGGGCGATTCATTCCCATCATTGTAAATGTTGCCGGCATGATTACAGTTTCTATGATATGGGCTCTTGTAACGTCCTGGAAACTGACTCTCGTCACTCTTTCAGCCCTACCTTTAGTCCTTGGAGTGGTTAAAGGATACACCATTATCAGCAGCAAACGGGAAGCCGAGTGCAACCAAGGAGCCGCAGATGCCAGCGCCATTTTCAGCGAGACATTTGCCAATATCCGCGTAGTGCGAGCGCTGATGCTTGAAAAATACTTTGGCACAAGATATCAAAAACTGATATCTCACACATTTAGCTTGGGACTGAAGAGGGCAATCCATACCTGCGGGCTATTTGGACTATATCAGTCAATGAATTATCCCATGACCGCCTTGGTATTTTACTATGCCACAGTCTTGTTATCCAAGAACGACGGCACTACAGTAACCAAGATACTACAGGTGATCAACTTGCTACTGTTCAGCATCGGGACTTCAACTGCTTCCTTGGGCAGCATACCTCAACTGACTATGGCCAAGGCGACGGCAACACAGTTATTAGCATACGCAACAATGCCAATAGAATCTAAAGAAAGCCAAGACAGCATTAAGAGTCAAACCCCATTACCGATTGAGATCAGAAATTTGCAATTTACATATCCGCAGTCGAATTCGCGCGTCCTCTATCATGTTTCTTTCGACATCACACAGGGAAGTTGTACTGCCATAGTCGGCTCTTCTGGCTCTGGGAAATCCACTATAATATCTCTCCTTATGGGTCTCTACCGACCTTCAGACGATGCTAAATCTCTTACCTACGGAGGCATTCCGCTGTCTGAGCTCGACGTGCAGCACCTCCGGTCAATGATGGCCTACGTTTCTCAAACACCTCATCTCTTCCCCGCAACCGTTATGGACAACATAGTCTATGGCCTCCCTGAGAATTCTCCTTTTAGAAGGAGCCTAAACGTACAAGACGCTGCAAAATTAGCCGGTATTCACAACTTCATCATCTCACTGCCTCAAGGCTACTCTACCATTATCGGAGACGGCGGAATCGCTCTCTCAGGCGGCCAAGAGCAGCGACTGAGCATTGCCCGGGCGCTCGTTCGCCATCCTCAGCTTCTCATTTTGGACGAACCGACGAGCGCTCTCGATGCAGAGTCCACTAGTATGATCCGCGAAACGATCTGTGGCCTTACAGAGCGGGCTAGGCAGAAGGAGAGTGATATGGCCATTGTGATGGTTACGCATACGCCTGATATGATGAGAATTTGCGATACTATTGTTATGATTGACAAAGGTGTCAAAGTGGAAGAGGGGAATTATGAAGAGCTGATGAAGGCTAAAGGCCCTTTTGCGCATCTTATTAGCAAAGGTGAATGGCACGGTGGAGAATAGCTAGTTGAAAGAAGCATGATGAATAAGATTTCAGCATAGGATATGAATTAGATGTCTTAGTGCATTATGAAAATTATATGTTGTCCACGTCTAAGCACTCTGTTCAATGCTAATGAGCGATTGTAATTTGAATCAAGAGCTTTGTCTTGCATCGTTATATATTTGTTCGTTTGACCGTCTAGCAAAACACCCATCATGATAAAGACGTTGGTAAAAATATGTAACCCCTATCTGAGCGCCGATCCATCCACACCTACAATAATGATAATATCATCTGTGACCATTTACCTAAAAATAATAATACTACAATGCATTCGTAGTATATCCGCGTTCCCCAACCCGCAATATATGTATATATGTATATGCGTAGACCCATAACCTTTCCAACTAGTAATTTTCAATCCCGATATCTCTATTATAGTCAGAGATGATGTAATGTATAGACCGCACAAGCCACGCTAATAACTGAGAAACAACAACCATAACAATAATAAAAGGTGGTAGCCCAAGAAAAAATATGAGTTCGTGAGTCATTTCATGTAGACTACCGTCTTCTCGTCCTCAGCCATCCCTCCCAGGAAAGCCAATCGTGTCGAGTTCGCTGTTGCCGAGTTCGAGCGGGGTCTGGTCGTCTCGGCTCAACCCAGGTAACTCGATTAGGGACCGTAGGTCTCCGGGCAGGCCTTCTGGATGAACTATGTACATCGTTTCTCACAATTCTAATGAGATATCGGAGAATATTTGGATCTTGACTGGGCGGTATGCTAGCGTCCAACCGCGGTACCAGAATGGGGTCGTTCTTCAGCGTTCGCGGGTGAATCTCAAACATCTCTTTATCCGCGAGCCTGCCCAATCTGGCGGCATCGATTAGTGCTTGTAGATCGATCTCTATCTTTTCAATCACGGACATGGAGCCCATTGCAGAGCTCTCAGCTATGCTGCTATGGGCAAGGTGCGTTTTGCTGTCTGAACTGGGTTGGTCTGCATGGCCAAGTCGCGTGCTGGTATCTGTCAGACCAACTGGGCTCAGTAAAGTTGTGCCAGATCGAACGGCCAAGTTCCCGACAGCGCCTAGCTCTTGTTGGGAGCCTTCGCCGATTTGCTGTTTTTCCTTCTGGAAAAATTTGGCCCAGAGACTCCTAATGGGAGTTGTGATAAAAAGGAAGAGTCTCTTCACGTTAAGGAAAAACGCCGAAACGTATCGATCAGGTACTTGGCGGATCAGCGCGCCGAGAGGAAGGGTAAGACTGCCAAATAGCAAACTCCAACCCCACTGAGCACCAGTCAATGGTTTGGTGTCGAAAGCTTCGCCACCTTTGAAGACGATGAGGAACTGGCCAAGTAGTGTTAAAAGCTGCACGCCAATAAACCAAGGATTAGTCCAGAATCCTTGATACCAGATATCGATCTTATTATCCACTCTGCGACAGTTGTGCTGGTTGAAAATCTGCATAAAGACATAAATATTAAACACAAGCGTCTGAAGCTTATCAATCTCGTGCTTAGTTCCAGGGTTGAAGAGGTCCCAGCCAACATAGTGCACTAAAAATACAACCAGAAGTTGATAGATGGCTTGACCGAGAATCATCTTCCACATGGTGATGCTAATAATGGCTTTGTTGCGAGGCTCAGGTTTGCGCATCAGGAATTCTGATGAAGGATGATCGGTGGCAAATGCAAGAGAAGCACATATATCCATGCTAAGATCTATCCAGAGCAGCTGTACGACTGTAAAGATAGAGTCACCCACTAGTTCTGAGATGACTGTTGTGATACCAGCTGTGATGTTGATTGTGAATTGAAACTAAACAAATATATTAGCATCTAGTTGGCGGGTAGAAAAGGAGAAAGACAGTAAAAAAAAAAATCAGGACTCTATCAACAGGAGAGTGCTTACCTGAATGAACTTCTTGACCGCGTCATTCACTGTCCTACCCCAACTGAGGGCCTTGACAATGGACGCAAAATTATCGTCAAGAAGAATGATAGAAGCAGCTTCTTTAGCCACCTCAGTGCCCTGCATACCCATTGCAAAGCCAACATCAGCGGCTTTCAAAGCAAGTGCATCATTTGTCCCATCACCGGTAACAGCAACAGTTTCTTTCATTTCCCTCAGACGTGTGACGAGTAACAATTTATCTTCCGGGCTGGATCTCGCCAGTACCTGCAAGCGTGGAATAATCGCGTCACGCTGCGACGGCGTCAACTTTCTGAACGTAGGACCATCTATAGCAACGCCACCAGGAGTGTATATACCACACTCTGTGGCCACCGCTTTTGCTGTGAGGAAGTTGTCGCCAGTAACCATGCGCACAAAGACGCCGGCATCCTGGCATTGGCGTACGGAATTTACCACCTCTGGTCGAAGCGGGTCACGGATGCCAAAAAAGCCAACGAACACCATGCCTGACGCCAGCCATTCCAGGTTGACAGTGGTGGGGTCATCGCCTGGATTCTCGAATACTTCGTTTTCCTCAAAGTCTCGGAAGCTGATAGCTACTGGGCGCAGCATATTCGTGGCGTAATCATAGATCGTTTTGCGGAAGCTCCTCCTGTCTGTCTCCTCGAGTCGAGAAGTGTTGAATCGAAAGGTTGGGTCATCAAGGATAAAAGCACAATATTCAAACACGATTTCTGCAGCCCCTTTGACTAGTAGGCGGTATCTGCCGTTGGGAAGCTTAATCAGAACTGCCATCCACTTTCGTGCAGAGTCAAAAGGTAGCATTGCGACGATGTTGCTGTTGGCTCGTTCTTCCCTGAGCTTGCCCATCCCTAAGTGATCTCGACCAAACTTGAGCAGGGCAGTCTCAGTACTTGACCCGATAAAATCGGCTCCTGCAGAGTCATCTCTCTCAAAAGCGGTAGAGTTTAGAGCTATGCTGTCTTTAATTAGGCTCCGTACTTCTGGAGAGACAGTCGACATGAAGTGTCTCGATGACGGTAGCCTCGGTGTAGATGAACTATCAGCCGAGCTGGCCGTAGCGAGGGGAGCATCGCTATCTTCGAAACCGCTCTCGAGTCCAACGCGGCCGGCAACAACAGACATTTTATTCTGCGTGAGGGTTCCTGTCTTATCTGAACAGATAGAAGTGGCATTGCCCATAATCTCACAAGATCGAATGAGGCGAACAAGATTGTTATCTTTCAGCATCCTTGTAGTTGCAAATGCAAGCGCAACGGTGACATTTAGTGCCAGGCCCTCGGGAATAGTGATGACCACAATGGTAACGGCAAGCATGACGATATGGAGAAAATGTTCGGCCCTACGAGTGGGTCGGACATGCTTGTGATGGGGTAGCCGAACCAAGAAGCGAATAAAGAGGATCACGAAGTAGATGGCGCCAGCAATAGCACCAAAGGTGATGAGCTGCCTTCCCAGTCTGCCCATCTTCGCCTGAAGGGGGGTTTCTTCAACGTCTTCTCGCAAAGACATGAGCATCCTCCCATAGCTGGAATTCTCACCAACAGAGAGCACCAACATGCGGCCAACACCACGACAGACGGTCGTTCCGCTGAAAATGAATGGGTCGACCGGGGTGGCCCAAGAGCGGCTGTAGTCCTCCGGCACCATTTTGCGGACCAGCTGAGACTCTCCCGTGATGGAAGACTCATCGATGTATAAGCTGGAGCCCTGGACAAGAACGCCATCGGCCGCCACAACCTCACCGGCCTCGATGTGCATGATATCTCCAACCATGGCATCATATACGGAGATTTGCTGAATTATGCCTGACCGGAGAACGGTTACTTCGCGCTGCTGCTGTCGCTCATTAAGCTTTTCGAATCGGTGGTTCTTTTGCCAGTCGGTGGCCGCGCTGGCGAAGACGATGACAACGATGGCTGCCACAACAGTCACTCCGTCAACCCACTCAATATTAGAAGTGTCTTCGTCGGCGGTCAGAGATTGATAGAGACCAATTGCCAGGGATATGGTGGCAGCGATTGTGAGCAGAATCATCAGCTTGTCGTTGAAGGCAATCCACATGAGCTTGAAAAACGACTTTTGCCGACGTCGGGGCAGTCTGTTGGCCCCGAATATTCTCCTCCGGTCGACGAAGCGGTCTTCATCATCCGATCTGCCTATATGGAAGTTTAAGCCCGGGCGAACATGAGGAGTATCGAGTGGAGAGAAGGCGGGCGGGCGGTTCTCGTGAGCAGCCGCAACTGCTTCGTTGAAGGTGATTGTGCCATCGAGACTCGACTCGTCGACACTGAGACCGGTTGAGAGGTCGGTACGGAGGCCCAGCGCAAGGCCACGGAGCCCGCCAAAGACGTTGAGCGCCGCAAGGCTCCTCTGCTTCAGCAGCTTGTGCAACTGGGACGGCGTAAAGGCAAAGCTGTTGGCGGGCAGCGGCTCCTCAGCCCGCACCTCGGTGACCAGCGCCGTGGCTTGTTTGCCGGCTTCGACGTCGTGGCGCGTAGCAGCCGGCTCGACGACGGGCGTTATTTCGTCCATATGGCAGACGGCCCTGATGCTGGGGCCAAGAACGAGGGAATCATCTGCGATGCCGGGCAGACAAAAGGCAATGCCTCTCTTCTCGCAGACTGAGAGACGGCGGAGTTGCAAGGCAATTGGATCCCATGCGAACAATGGACCGGGGGCGTGTGCCAGCAATAAATGGCGGCTCTTTTAGCATCCGAGATCCACTGAGCGGCGTCATATGGGAGAGATTTACAGCACTTGTGGTAGCAGTCTTGGCAGTGCCGGGGGTAGAAGGGCGCTAATCTTGCCCAAGCTTAAGCTGGCTAGGCACAGGTGGGCTCTAAAAACCACGCTGGAGGTGCTGAGCAGCAGCCATTGGCAGCCGGCGATTGCCCAAGTAAGTAGTAGTGATGGCTTTAGCTCGAAAAGAGACTCATTTTTCTTTCTCTCCCTCATGCTGCTCAGATGGCCTACTCTTCCTCCCACCCGCGCCCTACCACTGCGCCCTACCAGTTCTGCATCATGCGGGCTTCAGAGTTATTCTCCGTGAGAGCGTCAGGACTGGCCGCGTCGTTCGGCTGCTGGCTCTCCACCCTGGCACGTCAACCAACAAACGTGCACTACAGACTCTTGGCAGCTTTTCTCAACTCGGCCGCCGAAGAGAAAATTGGGCCTGGGGCAGCCAATGGCCGCGGCCGCCAGCCCAGCCAAGATGCTAGAGGCTTGGCTGTATGGGTCCCCCGTGATGGGTCGGCGCTCCGAGTTTGTTCACGGACAGAAGCAAAGGCTCCTCTCCTGGGTACGCCACCCGTCCGTCAGCAGCAAGCCCCAGGGCGAATCACTTCTCGCCCAACTCTCTGTCCGTGACGTCCCATCCCTAGCGAGTGCCGAGACGACGGATATCGTCTGGCACTAGAGAGGCCTGAGAGGAAGCCAGGCTGGCTGTTTGATCATCTTCGCGGGCAGTGCTCGTCTAGTACCAGCGCCACAAGGGAAATCGGCAAAACTACTACTACCTACGGAGTACTACTGCATCATTCTGCACTGCTAAAGCATACGAGCTACCGGCCGAGTGGCACGCAACTTTTTAACCTTGATGAGCCCTGTAGCGCCTCATTCGACGGGCGCAGCGCGATCAGCCAGAGCCGCTCTTGTGGCTTGCCGGTAGGGCCGACGGCAAGGAGCCACCCAGGCTTCTAGGAACTGTATGTTCTACAGGGTTCTTGCCATTCGTCCAGGTAGGAGAATAATTTCAATACTTTTAAAGTTTAACCTTAAGAATACTGGTCACGCTATCCCAGAAAATGAGCTCTTTGTTGTCCCGAAACTCCTATCGGTATAATCTTTTAGCACCAGAGGTGGCAAGAAAACCCCCGAGGAATTATGCAAAACTTTATTGCTTCTTTTTTTTATTCTAGTCCTTGGGATCTTTTGCTACTACTAAATATTGCCATTGGCAGACTATGAAGGCGGTCCATAATGGCACAACGACACCAAAAGCCAAGCTCCTGGTTAGGCGCTTACACAGCCCTCACCACATATCCGCAGCATAAAGCATCTAGCCCTAAACAAGTCAATTAAGCAATTGGCCGAATCTATCCATTGGACAAACAATGTCCAAGCGTCTTTTGCTGAGAAAGCAAGTTGCCAATGTACGTAACCCCTTTCTCTTCCTTGCCTTGATTCGATTGCTCTCTGTGGGGACATGTCCAGCCATTCCATGGATGCTACAAACAATACGTAGCCTTTGAGGCAGCCCCCGAATACCGAAGCCAATAGTGATCATCGAGTGCCAGGAGCCAATAAACATGGTCCCTATTGAGCCATTTTGCGGCCTCTTGCAGGATCTTAGTCGCTTCTCCCCCGAGACAGTCGCTAGATCACCACAGGAGAGTTGTACAGAGCATAGTAGTGGCAAACAAAACAAAGACGCTTTCTATTCTTTAGAGACTTTTATATATTCGTAGCCAATACTGCTTCGCGACGGCCGCTTATCAGCAAACCGCGTTCGCTTTTTCAGGCCAGCCCGTCAAGATAGCGCGATGCATCAGAGTCAACTAAGAGCAGCTTCGGCTGAATAAGAACACATTGATCCATTGATCTTTTGGACAAGTATTCTGAATCAGAGTGCTCATTTTCGCCCGCTTTTCAGTTCACTTTAGCTCAAAAAACAAGCTGGTTTCGTCTGTAGATCCTTATACAGGCTAGGCGAGGTCGTCTGGGTTGAAACCATCTGCGGCTAAAGATGCCCTTTGTTTCTTCTCCTTTTCTTACCATTTGCGGAGTTATGAATGAGCTATGAATGATATATCCAATGTTGGTCTAGAATTCAGCACATTCCAAGCATGAAAATTTGTTTCTCAACAAACAAAGAAACGTTACATGGGAAGCAAGGCAGACAGGACAGCCGCTATTGGAAGAGGCAGCGGGAACTCGTCAAAAAAGCCAGCCTATCCGATGATTTTGTTTTTAGCACATGTTTCATCAGCCCTTTTCTTGACAGGAAGTGTGTTTCGGTCATCTTCCGCAGACTTGCTGTTCTTTGTTCATCTTCCCCGCCCTCGAGACTCCTACCAATCGTGGATAGTGAATATGGAACTTGCAGTGATGAGGCCAACGAATGAGTTTTGCGAAGAGAAACAAAGATGTATTACACCAGATGTGACATCTCCGCTTCACTTCCATCGTGTGTAAAACTTGATCATAATGACTCTGTATTTAAGCTTCAACTATAAGATGCAACTCCGCCATCGGATGGATTCCCCAAGCGGATCAACTCCATCAGCGTTGTCACTCTTTCAGCCGCTGTCATATTGCCTATCCACGTTATCCAGGATGCTTCCCACGCTCATTCTGTCCGTCTTGTTCTCGGTGATGGCTCATATCCCCACCATCTATGCTCAGCCTCCTTCTAGCGCCATCTCCCCAAAAGTCTTCATCATATCCATGGTTTGTCGCCGCCAGGGTTCATCTTCGTCCCCAGTCCAAATCATCAAGTTCAATTTAGCTCTTCATTTCTCTTATTTCAACAGCTATGCTACTGGTATTCTTCTTCTCCCTAACCAAAAGATTCTCTCAACTAGTTTGAACCCGAGGGCCAAATATGGCACGACAACTTTGCTCAGTCTGGCCTGGGGAATCTTTCATCTCAGGCCATCACCACTCCCGGCCTTTCCATGCTCTTCCCACGCATCTTCTGCACCCAAGCCGGCACAGTCTGTCAGCTCACAGTCGGGGAGGGCGAAATCAACTCTGCCGTCTCAATGACAGCTCTCATCCTATCCAGTAGATTCAACCTCACACAAACGTACTTCGTCCTCGCCGGCATTGCAGGTGTCAATCCTCGCTACGCAACCATCGGTGGCGTTGCCCTCGCTCGCTACGCTGTCCAAGTAGCTCTACAATATGAAATCGATCCTCGCTCTCTCCCCGGAGACTGGCCTACAGGGTACATTCCCTATGGACGAACCCATCCCTTTGAATACCCTTGCATCACATACGGGACTGAAGTCTTTGAACTCAATGCAAATCTTCGTGACGCCGCATATGGCTTTGCTCAACGTGCCAAACTCGTAGATGGCGAAGAGCCGCGTAGATACCGCGCCCTGTACAACAGCATGGGGACGTCGTATCACATGGCCGTACGGCCACCCAGCGTGGTCAAGTGCGATAGTGCGACCAGTGATGTGTACTATTCAGGAGGGTTACTCGCTCAAGCCTTTGAGAATACGACGTCTTTGTGGACTAATGGCACGGGTGCCTACTGTATGAGTGCTCAGGAAGATAATGCCATACTGGAAGTGCTGGTACGATCCGCGATAGAAGGTCTTGTCGATTTCAGCAGAATCATTGCTATTCGAACAGGTAAATCAATCACCACACGGACATGCATGCTTTCAATATACAGACTTGTTTATATACGGAAATGGAATATATACTCACACAATAATATCAAAACACTAGGCTCCGATTTCGACCGCCCGCCCCCTTCGCGCTCTGACTGGGAACACCTTACCCGCACAAACCAAAACGGCTTCCACATCGCCATTTCAAACCTCTACAACGCCGGTATTGAGATCGTCAGGGGTATCCTCGACAACTGGAACTGCACTTTTGAAAAGGGCGTGCCCCCTGACAACTACATTGGCGACATATTTGGTAGCTTGGGAGGACATCCCGATTTTGGCTTTGGGAGCATCACGGGAGGAAGAAAGCTTAAGCCTGCTGCGGCTATAGCAGCAGCTTCCAAAAGAGATGAGGGTGGTCAAGGGAGAAACACACTAGCCAGTGTGGAAATGGCAAGGAGGCGGCAATTTGGAGTTAAGGGGGCGATGAAAATGTAAAGGCAATGGACGGTAATGTGTTGATTTTGTGAAAAAGTCTTTCATATTTGAGTATTATATCAATCTCAGGTTAGATCTATCATTAAGTAGTTGGATTCATTTTTTTCTACGCTATGATTTTTACTTCCTTCCCAATTACAAACAAATGAAATGATTTTTATTTTCCCCTACCATTGAGCCCACTCATCATGGGGAACAGCAACACAAAGAGCTTGCCAGCGGCTAGCCAACCAGATGACCACCAAATGCAATGCAAAAAACAAAAATCTCGTTTTTAACCCCGTCTGGCGAAATAAGCTTGTTACGAGTTCGCCGTGGCTAGGGCGTCGAGTGCGGGTAGTGCTGGTGCTAGTTGGGAGCCCCAAGTCCAGTACAGCCAGCAGCACAAGAGGCGCACTCACCTCAAGATTGACCATGTATGGCCAGCATGGGCGAACTAGGGTAGCAAGCTTTATGAGAAACAGGCTGAGGCGACCAAAGTACTTTACAGTGTCTGGGCTGGCGCCTACAACGGTACAAAAGCGCAGCAAAAGAAGTGCTGCTCCATGCGGTATTGTGGCAATTTCTGAAGGAGGCGGTGCTAGGAGGAGAGGCCCATCGGCGTGTGCATGGCCATTTGTGTGTATAGAAGGGTTTCTTTGCTCAGCTGGCTGGAGAGTATGGTTGCTGTGGCTATGGTGCCCATTTTGGCTAATGGATTTGACCATTGCATTGGTGGATTCTGGCACAGTTTCATCAAAGACGGAGCCATCTTGCAAGGCATCTTCATCCTGAGAGACCGAGGCTGTCCATGTGTGGTCGCTCTGGGGTACGCTGAGGCTGCGAGAGTGGTAGGCCCGCCGTGAATCTATTATACTATAAGATCAAGTGCTGTCAGGATTGCAGGTTAGAAAAACTCACCTGGCACTGGCGTGCTGGGTCCTGCCGGAGAATCCAAGCTTTGGACTCGATTGCCTCGCAGCGAAACAGCCGGGTTTGGGCCATGGTCTCTGGTGATTCCATCAAAATAAGTCTCACTTTTCATGGCATTCAAGACTTCATTGGCGCTCGGCCTCTCGGCTGGATCCAGAGCAAGCAGCTTCTTGAGCAGCATGTAGAGCTTGGATGGAAGATCTGGCCTTTCACGCCGCTCATCTTGGAAACCAGTCCAATCAGCAATCTCAGCTCTGAGCTGATCGACGTCTTCCAATTCTTCTTGAACGGCATTAGCTGCCTGATAAGGAAGCCTGCCAAAGCACATGAAGTAGAGAATCATTCCGAGAGAGAAAATGTCCGACTTTGTTGTAAAGTTTCCGTACTTGCCAGTGTCATCGTCCATGCGAATAACCTCAGGCGCACAGTATGAGATGGTGCCCGTTGTGCCTGTTGATTTCCGCACTACATTCTCCGGCTGGACTTCGCCGAAATCGCTGATGAGACACCGTAACTTGCCACCTTCTCGGTGCAATAGGCAGTTACTTGGCTTTAGATCCCGGTGGATATAGTTTGCCGCATGTAGATAGGCAACACCAGATGTGATATCTTTAAATAAGGAGTAAATTTCTTCAACGGATAACCTGGGCTTCTCATGCAAGCCATCTCGTGAGGCATCGACCTGGCCTCGCGATCGTCGGCGGATGCGCTCTTTGAGCTCTTCTTTCGTAACCTCCCGAGGCACGCTTCCAATGACGTACTGGTGAAGGTCGCCTCCATTACAATATTGCTGGAGAATGAATGCGCAAGCGACGCTTGGCCCAAACATGGTCAGTCTGACATCCTCCAGCCAGACGTGTCGATAGGAAACCAAATTGGCGTGCGACAATTTGGCAAGGAGCTCAACTTCTATCAAGACCTTCTCAAGCCAAGCATGGTCGTCGCCAACCGGTACCCTCTTGCAAGCGAAGTGGCCCAATTGGCAGCCGTCAATCTCATGGCGCACCAACAAGACCACGCCCTTGCCTCCTCTACCCAAAACCTTTTCTTCAACAAAGAAAGTCTTGAAGTAGTTTGGGCTGAATGCTTCCCTCTTGATTCTGCTTCCCTCAGATTGCGATACACCCGGAGCACTAGAGATGAACTCGGTATCATCGTCTACAGAGGGCGAGCCCCGCGACGCTGAGCCATCGCTCCCAGGCGCGGGGCGAAATAGTCTGCGAATAAGACCCGAGGCTGCGTGTTCGGGTGCGGTCGAGTCGGCATGTCCTGCGCGAAGCATGCGAAAGTACCCCGGATCGACATACGATTCTGGGTCGACTTCAAACGGGTGATCGAACGAACGTTCCGACGGTGTTGGCCCTAGCGGGCGGTGGCATGTAGGGCATTCGGGGTGGCCACGAATCTCCAGACGTTGCGAGCTGGGATCGCGAACAACGATGGCATTGCGATGTCGTCTACAGCATACAAAGTTAGCAATCTTTGACTTGTCCATCTCTCTAGCATGCGCCGCTGCGCAGCGACAGCACAGGCGAAGCCAGGGATGAGGGAGCGATGGACTCACAGCACAATCTCGCGGCCCTCTTGAGGCTGGTATGGGATCAACGACATGGCGACAAGTTGCGAATGTCTGTCGTGCGAAAATGAGCCAGCATGGCGATTGCGGCCAGCGACGCGCACAGCGGCTAGCTTCTGGACAGTATAAGTATGGCCGAGACGATGGAAGTGCGTCGAAACAGCGGGTGGAAGGGACTCGAAGCTTCCAGGATCGTTGGGATGGAGTTTGCAGGTGGCGGAACGAAGCCGATGGTTATGGCGGAGCTTAAAGCTTCAGTGCTATGACGACGACGTAATGGCTGTTAGGGCAATCAAATGCCTGTCCAGCCCTGTAATCTTAGTGGTGGCCGCGCCGTAAACAGAAACTTTGGTGAGCCGGAGGGGCTCCCCGCAACTGAAAGGCGGTGCGATGCTGTCATCCATGCATTTTACAGCACAGCTCAATGGCTTTGTTATATGTGATTGATAGCTTTATGGCGTGCTTTTGGATTTTTACGACTGGTTTACTCAGAAATGATACTTGACGAATATCTCGGCATCGACATCTGCACACATCGACAACAGCAGCTAATCGGAATTTTGCTCCATCTAGTGTTTGATGGGAAACCCAATAAGTGGCAGAGTGCCTACATGCACCAAAAATAAGCATCGAAGCTACCCACTGCTAGATGCCAAGATGCGCCAATAGCAGCGGCTGCTGCGCTTTTCGCGGGACGACTCGACTCTAGCGCCATGTAGACTAATATGAACAGGTATGGGTCGTTTCCGTGGGATTGGGTTCTGGCCTTGTTCACGATATACCGTAATCTTGGCCTATCGGAGCTCTCCCAGGGAGGCTGTCGGGCACCAGCCACTCGCGCGCTCTTCTTTGCCTCGTATAACAAACATGCTATGATTCGTCATGGATCTCCGGCAGGCCTGTGATCGGTGCCATGACAAGAAACTCAGATGCCCTCGACCGCCAGGCTCTCTGTGCTGCAGTCGTTGCGCCAAGGCCAATGTTACCTGCGTCTTCAGTCCGCCAACAAGGCCTCTCCGATATCCCATCAACCACAGTGGCAATGGAGCCGCTAGCTTTGACTGGCCCGATCTTATGATCTTGGAGCAGCAGGGGCAACAAACGCCAAGCCAGATGCTCGAGACACCAGCCCAAACCATTTCAGAACGCCTCGCAGCTCTGCTGTCAGGCCTCGATCGCATGCTACAAGCGTTGCCATCATCTCTTGAGATGCATCATGTCCCGAGAGAGCAGCTGAGGGACTATGCCGATAACGTAGGGGACAACTTCGATCTGCAGTCGACGCTTGATGGTCTCCTTCACCACGCCCAAGACCTTGCAGTCATCTACCCTGAAGCCACATTGGCCTCTCTCAACAAGCGCACAACAGCTCCTGAGTCTGATGCCCGCTGCACTGTGCCGGACTGCATACACCAAGACCGCACATCTTTGCATACGACGCCACTGCCCAAGCTGGATCACGCATTGCTAAATCTTGTCATGGCATGCCATATCCGTTTGCTTGACATAATGGATACAATGGCAGAGCACGGCCGGGTGTGTGCCTTTATGGTGGCGACCCTACCATCAGACTACGATCCCAAATTCGCGGTTCCAGAAATCCGCGTTGGATCTTTTGTTGCTCCTGCCAACACTGCGGCCTCTATGCTTTTGGGTGTGCTTTTGGAGCTTCAAACACTGCTTGTGGATAGAATCAGAGAAATGAGTGGCGCAATTGCTCAAGTGAGAGACAGTCCAGGGGCAGCTAGAGAGGCAAGAGTGGTTAGTCTCCAGTGCGAGATTCTTCAAGAACGCGCGGAGACTACACTCGGGGAACTGACGGAATTTAAGAAAGGTTTAGTAAGCGCGAGACTGCTGAGATGAAGATAATGATTATAATGGAGAGATCAAAGGGGTTGAACAATGAGAAGGGGAATGAGTATATGGCGAGTACTTGACTCTCTAATGTGGAGATGGGATACGTTCATGTTCTGGAGTTTACACTGAATATCTAATAAAGCCTGTTATAATATCATCTCCTCGCTAGAAAGTCTTGATATCAAGCAGAATTCGCACTATAGCTTTGATTGACAGCCAAATTTTGCCCATCTTGAAGATGTAGGAGGGAGCCAGACAAAACAACAATGCTGCATATGCCATGTATTTGCTTATCTCTTCAAAAGATGGTGAGTAGTGTAAGTGACTCGGAGATGACTAAATAAATTCCATCAACTCAAAGTCTCGATCCTTGTTGTCTCTCTCCACCTATGCAGGTTTACATCTATACCGCCACCAACGACGTGAAATATTAGCCACAAAGGAAGATACTATGTGACCACCCGGTAGGTTTCTAAGCAAGCTTTTCTGACGTAGAATACCGCTGCCTCAAATCTGCAGATCGAAAAGTCTAGTGCACCATGTACGCACTATGGCATCCTTTCGTCGATCTGAGGGGTAACAAAAAGGCACCATATTGCAGGTTATCCGTAGGCACGTTTGTGAGACATCCAGACGCACCCGTCGCAACCTTGCGCTGACCAACCAACGCTCTCTGCAACGTAGATAGGCTGCGACTCCCTTTCGCAACACAGCGGGATTTGCAAAGTTGCGCAAAGGGGGTTTTGTGGAATGAGAGATGAGAAAGGAATGATTGCCGCCACGTGTTGATGCCAGCAATTAACAGCGCGTGTCGCAACGAATTAGCGAGACATGGCGTTAGAGCAATATGCTATATATATGCGGACACTTTGGCCAATAATAGTAACATGTCTCGGAGACGTCTTCATCGAGCCAATTGTAGAGGCTGAATGTGTCTCTGACAAGTTCAACTGACGCCAGATTTGCTCTTGGAGATTTGCCTTGCATAAAGGGCCATGATGACAGACCACGGTCGATGCAAGAAATCGGATTCGGGATTCGAGCAGCGGCAGCCGGATATACAAGTGGAGTATTAAAGTACTTACAGTATGTATAGAGAACTAGAGTTGGTTGTTTATTGGATGAAAGGCCAAAAGAACGCCGAAGGGATCACATGAAGGCGAAGATCAACGGCGTTGTGGTGCTCATATGCATAAAGCAACAGTTGTGGTACTTTTGGTTTTTACACACGAACTTCTCTACTTGCAAGAGCAGAGGTACTTTATGTACATACATGGGCCGTCGCATAGGTACAGCAAGGAAGGGGAGCAAAACGTGCGGAGGGTAGTATTTCGTATACCCGTGCCTGTACGAGCCCACCAAAAGCCCCATCGCAGCAACTTTGAACGTAGCATTTGGCTGGTTCCGCATAACGCCCATGTTGCTGCTACCAACAGCAGGCCTTCGCCGGGCAAAGCTACAGTAGAAGCAATTGATCCTCCGTTAATCCTCGTTTTAAAAGCGAGCCAATTAAACGCTAAAATGCTAATCTTGCAACTCGCAGTCAGCCACCCGCAAGGATCATAGCATGGCCTGCCAAAGTGACGATGGTCCATGAACGGCCGCTAGGTATAGTACCTATGTTGGCAAGGGACTGCCTCGTACTACCAGGTACCACTTATACTATACCAGCACTAACGTCGACAGAGCCAGGGGTAGCAGCGAATCCCCCTTTTACGTGACAAGCGCGCTGTTCCGCATAATGGATCTCTTTGTGCTTTGTTGTGTTCCGTTCCGCACGTTGCACCGACAGCCGTCTTCAAGGCGAAGTGCATGCGTAAGACGGCAAAGAAATAAGAGTTCCAGGTTGCCTCTGACCGCGCAGCCCGGCGTTGTCAGCAGCGGCCGACTGTAGATCGGGTAAAAGGCCGGCGCCTCCTCCACTATAGAAAGTACTGTCCCTATCCGTTGCGTTTCTACTGTATAGGTACCGTATCTTGACCTTGGGCAGCTGGTAAACCATTCCGCAAAAGAGGGAAAATATGCCCCAAAGTGTGTGTGTGGAGAGATTCCCCGGTTCGCTGGAGCTCTCTCATGGCGATCCGGTACTGGCCTCCCTGTCAATGTTTGCTGGCCTTCTTGGCCCCCGTCGCCAGACCCGTCAGGCGAGGAACGCGTATTCCCTCCACTTGCGATCCTACTCCAAGTGTTATTGACGATGCTCCTGCTCTTTATGCTGCTGCGAATAGTAGGTAATAGGTACCCGTTGGCGGTATAATACAGTACTGGACGGCACAGTACTGCTTGTACATGCCAGTGGTACAGCACGGCTCAGGGCACAATGCGCTCTCCCGGCCGTGCAAATGCAGAGTCCCGGCCAGAATCATGGCCCGGGCGCCAACGCCGTTCACCCATTCCGCAGAGAACCCTCGTTGTGTCTCAGACTACTCCGAATGCTTGCAAGGCCATCTCCATTATCCCCGGCCCAGTCTTCGCCCCTCCGCAAGATCCTTTGTCCTCTGTCGTGTTTACTCTTCATTTCCCTTTCTCTCTTCCCCTCTTTCCTCTCCATCCTTCATCTATCCCACCTTGATCATGATGCTCTTGGCTTCCCGGCGGCCTCATATCTGCGCATGAACATGATTCCCAAGCGAGCTTGAACTCAATCACAGATTCTAGCCCAAGCCTCGGCTAGACTTATAATCTCTCCAATTATAACCACATGCTAGGAGCTGGCGCGCCGTTCGTCTATTAGTATCGGGCTTAGCGTTCCAGGTAAGAAGCTCACTTAGCTCCAATCTGTCGCGGGTGGTGCGATGGTGGCTGCAGGCCTTCTCATTCATCCCTACATAATACCGAGCCCGCAAGATTTCCGCAGGCTTATGCCCGACCAGCGTTAGCTGCAATGGCCAATTATTTCATGCGCTGCCCTACCTACTCTCTCGCGTTGAAAATTAAAACTCAAAGCAAAGAAGAAAAAAAAAAAGACATTACTACGAGAAACATGCATCCCGATAAGAGAGGGAGGAGATGATGTCTTCTTTGTTCCATCGCCCCACCAATCGTCACCACACTGCACATCACCACTTACACGCGCAACATCCAGCTTCACCAGACTCCAAACATGCCTGACTGACTTGACAGGAAGCACACCATAACACAACAGCCACAATGGCTTCCTCCACCTCATCCACGGAGACACATTCCCCTCCCAAGGAAAAGGAACAAAAAGAAAAACTAGATTCCCTGACCGACGAGAAACGCGATCTCAAGCGCCGCTCTGCCAGCATCTCAAGAGACAATCGCGATTCTCTCGATGCGCCCAACGCCACATCCGACGACACTGAGAAGCAAATCTACATTGTACAAGATGCAACTTCTTCCGTCGACAACGACAACATCGTCTGGTGGGACGGCGACAACGACCCCGAAAACCCATACAACTGGCCGCGGTGGCGCAAAGTTCTAAACTGCGTGCTCATCAGCTGTCTGGCATTTATCACGCCTTTAGCATCTTGTATGAACAAACCCAACCAGGAGGAGCGATTTGATTGATGCCAAAAGAAGAAGAAATATGTTTTGGTGTTTGTGGAAAGTTTCCGTCCAGGCAGCTAATGTGTTTCGCCTTAGCTATGTTTGCCCCTGGCGTCCCCGACCTCATGATAGAATTCGGCAGCTCAAGCCAAGAACTGGCTGCTTTCTGCGTTTCCGTCTATGTGCTGGGGTTTGCAGCTGGACCTATGTTCTTTGCGCCCTTGTCTGAGATTTACGGCCGATCCGACATCTATAACATCACCAATATTGGCTTCATTGGTAGGGTTTCCACAGGCCTTTTCCTCGAATAATTTGGAATCAACTGACATCATATCGCATCTCTAGCCTTTGTCATCGCCTGCGCAAAAGCGCCTTCACTCAATGCCCTCATCGTCTTTCGTTTCTTCTGTGGCATCTTCGGTTCCTGCCCCATCACCATCGGAGGCGGCAGCATCGCCGACATGATTGCGCAAGAAAAGCGCGGCCTCGCCATGGCATGCTTCGCCATCGGCCCTATGCTCGGCCCCGTCGTTGGGCCTGTGGTGGGAGGCTTCATCACTACTGGGCTTGGATGGCGCTGGGTCTTTTGGATCATGGCTATGCTCTCTGGGGCTTTCTCGATAATGTTCTTGCTTTTCTCCCGCGAGTCATATGCTGCTGTTCTGATAGGACGCAAAACCACCCGATTACGAAAGGAAACTGGCAATCCTCTGTTGCGATCCAAGCTCGACACGGGATTATCAAAGAGGGCTTATATCAAGCGCAGCATTCTAAGGCCCTTCAAATTGCTGATAATGTCTCCCATCAGCATCATATGCGGCTTCTACGTCGGAATTGCCTATGCGTACCTGTATCTCATGTTCACCAGTCTAACGCCGCTCTTTGAGGAAATCTACCACTTCAAGACGAGTTACGCCGGCCTCGCGTTTCTGGGTTTGGGCGTCGGTAGCATGATTGGCGTCATTTCCTTTTCCATGACGAGCGATAGAAACATCAAAAAGAAGGCTGCTGAAGAAGCCGTGTTGGCAGAGGCCGAAGGCCGGGCTCCCGAAGGCATGAAGCCTGAATATCGTCTCTCGCCACTGCCGGCTGGTGCAATCATCCTACCCATCGGGTTCTTCATATACGGATGGACAGCAGAGTATAAAGTCCATTGGATAGCACCTATTATCGGCACGGTTGTCATCGGTATCGGTGACCTCATCGTCTTTATGGTGCGCCCCCCCATCTCCATTGACTTTTACTTGACTCCCAAGATAAGGCATTCAGAAACTAACACCTCATCTCAGTCCCTTCAAATGTACCTCGTCGACACCTTCCATATCTATGCGGCCTCGGCTCTCGCCGCAAACGCAGTCGCCCGTTCCATCCTCGGATCTGTGCTCCCTCTCGCCGGCTTACCAATGTATAATCGCCTCGGCATGGGCTGGGGCAACAGTATCCTTGGCTTCATCGGCCTTGCGCTGACACCAGCGGCGTGGCTCTTCCTTAGGCACGGAGAGGCACTGCGCAAGAGATTCGAGATTAAGAATTTATGAGATGGTTCTCTCGTCTCTGTCTCTCTCTTTTCTCTCTTTTCTCTCTCTCTCTCTCTTTTTCCTAACTTACACATCATCTAGACTTATTGTTTTACAAACAGTTTACTTGGTATCACCAACGATTTGCTTTAAAAAAGCATACAACCAACACCGCCCACAATAAGAGTCTGACATTTAGAAGTGCGATTATACAAAAAATACATTTAATAATGAGAAACGGGTTCAACATTCCTATCAAGCATGTATTTCATTTTACTACATATGGCATAAAAGGGACGAGGGAATATGGGTGAAACAGTTTTAGCGAATACATTTTACTTCGTCGAGCATTTTTGGTAGTAAGCATATGGCACAAATGTGATTCTTCACTCTCAGTGATTAAAACGTAAAATTTAATTCTTCATTTTTGTCATTAATTGATATTTGGCTTATGTATCAGCGTATTGCGTTAATCCCTCATGGCCATGTCTACCATTCCAAACACATCATTTTTAATCCCTTTTTTTTCCTTAGCAAGTTTATGTCAAAGAGTCCCAATTTCTCTATCCATCTACTCCATCTGACCAATGCCCAGGTGGGAGGGGTCAGCGCGGACAATGCGCAGGGTGTTGGTGTTACCCATACCACCCTTCCAGCCCTGGACGACAACGACGGTGTCGCCCTCAGCCAGAGTACCAAGCTTGATGGCGTTGGTGACAGCCCACTTGATACGCTTGTCGACATCCTCCTGCCAGTTGACAGTCTCGAAGTCGGGCTTCTGCTCGGGGTACAGGAAAGGATAAACGCCACGATACAGGTGGCTGAATCGAGAGGTTGTGGGGTTTCGGGTGACCATGAAGATGGGGCAGACGGGGCGGTACTTGGAGAGCAGACGGGCAGAGTCACCAGAGGTGGACAGGACAATGATACCGCCAGCGGCAAGGTCGAGAGAGGCACGGACAGCGGCCATGGCGCAAGACTCGACGGGAGAAACGGGGCGCTTCACCAGGGTGCAAAGCTCCTCGAAGTGGGAGACGTAGGGGATGGTGTTCTCAGCCTTCAGACTGGCCTCGTGCATCTCGTGGACGGACTCGGCAGGGTAGCTACCCTTGGCAGTCTCACCTGAAAGCATGACGCAGTCAGCGCCATCAGTGACGGCGTTACCGACGTCGCTGATCTCGGCACGAGTAGGACGAGGGTTCTTGATCATGGACTCCAGCATCTGGGTAGCGCAGATGACTGGCTTGCCGGCGACGTTGCACATGGCAATCATCTTCTTCTGGGCAGCAAAGACCTCGGCGGCAGGAATCTCGATACCGAGATCACCACGGGCGACCATGACACCGTCAGTGGCCTCGAGAATCTCGGCAAAGTTGTTGAGACCTTGTCGGTTCTCAATCTTGGCAATGATCTGGATGTTCTTGCCCTCGGCTCCCAAAACGTCCCGGATGTCCTTGATATCCTGGGCACGACGGATAAATGAGGCAAAGACCATGTCGACATTGTTCTTGACGCCAAACCGGAGATCGGCCTTGTCCTTCTCAGAAAGAGCGGGAAGGTCGACATCGGTGTTGGGCAAGTTGACACCCTTTCGGGAGGAAATGAAGCCGTTGTTTCGGGCGCGGACCTCGACGGTCTTGTCGTCCTTGATGCTCAGGACGTCGAAAGCAAGAACGCCATCGTCGACGTAAATGACACGGCCAGGCTGGATGACCTTGGTAATGTTCTTGTAGTCAACGTACCTATGATAATTTCGTCAGCATTCGTTCAGCAGCAGCAGCAGCAGCAGGAAAGAAGAAGCGGTTATGTCGTATTCTTTCATAATACGCGAGGCATTACTCAACACCACCCGCCAATTACAAAATGGCCGCAGAGATGGACGTGGCTGGAGTAGAGAGCGGGGGAGTCTCATTTCCCCTCCTCCCCTCCTCCACCTCCTCTCCGTCGAAAAAAGCAAAAAGAAAATCGTCAATCTTACATGTTGCTGGTATCACATGATGTGATGTACTGCTCGTCGGTGGTGATGTTCATGACGGTGCCGACAGAGATGGGGATATCGACATCGCCAGCGGTGTTACCAGTTCGGATTTCGGGGCCCTTGGTGTCCAGGGCAATGGCAACTGGTCGGCCAGCGTGAGCCTTCTCGGCGGCGCGGACATTGTCAATGACAGACTGGTGGTACTCGTAGCTGCCGTGGGAGAAGTTCATGCGGGCCACGTTGAGGCCAGCATCACGGAGCTTGTTGATGGCCTCGACCGAGTTGGTCTTGGGGCCGATGGTGCAGATGATGGAGGTGCGGCGGAAGTTGCGGGCAGGAGTGAACTCAGTCTTGAGCGAGGCCAGCCAATTGATGCGGCCGCCGATATCCAGGTGGTCCTGGGCGGTGGTAGCCATTGTGCTGAAAGATCGGGAGTGCTTCTTGTAAAACTGCGACATTGTTAAAAAAAGATTGTTCGGGGTTCGAGATGGTGGGAGGAGAGAGCCGAAAGGGGACGGATGGAGGGGCTCACAAGTCAGATATAACCGTCAGGCTCCTGCGACAAAGAGACGACAGCTGCAGCAAAGAGATGCAAGGATGCGGAGAAATGGCAGGTGAGGAGTGGGATGAGGACGAGAGGGGAAATAAAATGGGAAGAGTTGGAGGTTAAATCAGATCATAGGAGGCGTGATGCTACCTGAGCCGGGCTTTGGGTGGTGGAGGGGTGGGAGCGCCGGCAGCTGCCAGTGCTTTTTTTTTCCAATTTTTTTCTCGCTCTGCCATGCAGCTGCTGCTAGCTACCTCTATACGGTATCACCAGTAACGCACGTAACAATATACGCCTCAGGATTGGCCAGCTGCAATGCAATGCGCGAGGGCTGTACATTTTTTTGGGGCGCGCGCTGGGCTGCAATTGACCTGCCCCGCGCAGGCGCTGGTGAGGGGCACTAAAAGCGATGGAGGGGCAATTGGCAAGAAGGCACCGGCCGCTAGTCTCACCGTTATCTCTATTTGCTGCGAGTAAAAGAAACCGGCCTCAGTATGTAATCAGCTATGGGTCGGAGCGCAGAAGAAGAGTGCGCTATCTCACTGGAATTTTTTGACCGAGCCTGGGAAGCCCCATGCAGGCTCTCACCTACGGAGTATTAATTCCATAGGGCCAGCTATTCGTTCTAGGCCTCTCCAAGTCTCGCCTCAGCTCGACGTAGCAGATGGTGGCATCCGCCGACTTGCGCTGGCTGCCATGAGTGAGGCCGGTTTGCACTCATGAATATCCCGCCAGAGCCGCCCGTCGCTGCTTTCCAAGTGGATGATAACTCTCCCTTATCCCAAGCCAAGCACCGCCCCTTGCATATACCGTCACAAGAGCAAGGGTGATCCGATGGAGGACAGCTCCGTGTTTCGGCTGCCCTCAACAAAAAAAATCAATTCGGTGCTACTATTCTCGTCCAGCCGTCTCCCCCACGCGGCGAATCTATCTCTCTAGCGCGGGCCATGGCAAAAAGAGAAATGGACTGCGAGTTTCGGACAACGACAGCCCTGCAGCCTCAATGAGGGATAAACGGGACAGCGGCTAGCAGTGAGCACGCCAAGCTCAAGGCATATAACACTTTGCGACTCTTTCGTTCCGGATTTCCAATCACAACGAGGCCCTTTTCCCTCATTCCCATAGACGACCACAGCGTTGGCTAACAAGAATAATTTGCCGCTTGTAGCACTCAATCCACTCTTATCGAGGGAATCGGCCCTTGTTTACTTTTTTTGCCCCTCTATCCTGTTCGGGACTAGAATTCCAGATGCTAGTGAAGCTGTTTAGCTCGTCGAATGACTAAGCTCTTGGCATGTGCTTCGGCTGACTCATCCGAGAGCTCTTGGAGCTAGATCCGGAAGAATGAGTGCCGATCTCCGAGATGCTCGAGGGATGGAATGCTGCGAAAGCACGTGAGTCGAAGCGGTGCCGTCACACCTCAGCTGTTTTCTCCAGCCTCCCGAGGTCTGTATAGCATCTCCCTCACTGTTGCGACGACACCCCTTTGCGCTGCTCCAAGAGCTCCTCTTCGCGATACCCCACAAACGAACAACCCCCATTCCAATCTCTGAATCTTTTTTTTGATTCACCGAAAAAAATCAGTCGCCATGGTGGTACGTCTCCCATCAAGCTCCCCTACCCCGGTTCTTGCTTCCGTGCTGGCGCCTCCCGAGTTCAGCGCTCCATCGAGGGCGCTGCGCTTTTGGAGCTGCGCTAGATGTCGCCTGCTGGCCTAGCCTTTCTCTAAGACTGCTTGCAGCTTCTCGACCTGCTGACGTTGGGACTCTGGTCAAAGGTTGGACGTTTGACACACTATGCTTTTGATGCCGTTCTCCGTAAGAAAAAAAACACCACCAATTTGCCCGCTTTTTCTCTTGTTTGCTAAATTTGCATGTGACAGTCTCGGCTTTCCTCGCTGGCGTGAAGCGATCGACCGGCTTGACGTGAGTTTTCACAGAGCATCTATTAATTTAGACTCTTCTCCCTCTTCTGCGCCGCCGAATTAACAAACGATCAGTTTCAAGAGCGACAAGGTTGCCGGCGAAAATAAGGAAGTCTCCAAATGGATCGACAAGTATCTTGGCGTCGGCGAGTGGGTGATGGACCAGTCTGTCGCCATTGCCGGGTCCAGCGGCTTCTTTGAGCGCAAGCGATGATTCTCATAAATCGATCACATCACCTCTGTTTTGGAGGTGCCAGATGTCGAATATTGAGCTGGTAGCATCGCAGCAATGGGTAGTTCCGAGCTGTTCATCTCAAAGCCAGGACTGATGGTGTGAGAGCTCTCGGGGTAGCCTTTCATTAAAAATAGTGCAAGTGCGTTGAGGCCTTGCTGGATCCTTTGATAGCCATTCTTGGGCAGAGGCAGTGGGATAATATCCGCTGAATGATAGTTCGTTTTGAGTTATTGATGATGGATGAACCGTATTGTGGTCAATGTTTGTACGGGCGTTTGAAGGGAACAATCGGCTGCTCTTTTTTTCCTCTTTTTTCCACTCTTATTTTATTTGAATGCGGAATATGATGAAATGACTCAATTTGTGAAAGAAAAGAAAAAGAAGTAGAAATACAGAAATTTTATTGAGACGCTTCCTGCTCTTATCCTTCTACCCGGGTTTGATTCTGGTCTGGTTACATCTCCACAAGAAGCCGTGAATGTTTCCACATAGCCGAGGTTACCGGGGTTCCCTGGTGGAACACTCCGAATTATTTCCCTGTGAACTGATACGGAGGCAGACAGTTTGCCAGCCATATCAAACTCGCGACAGCCTGAAGAACAAAAGACTTATAGTATTATTCATCGCTAGTATTCATTTTACTCATTCACTCCTTCGCTATTATTTAACATTAACTCGCCGTACATCATAATCATCGAACTGCCCCGGGTATAGTCGCCATTTCCCTCTAACCACCCAGTAAAAGTAAAAGTAAGCCGAGAAAGGGGAAAGATAGTGCTCTGCGGGAACTCCATTCAATAGGCTGGGAAGCACTTCGATTTTTATACGTGCTCTACCAGAAATTCAGGTGGCACTTCATTCTCGCTGTCGTACCTACGCAGCGTCCCTCCATCAGCGGCCTCCGCAGAATTATGCTCGTCGTCTTCGTGATGGTCAGGGTGAGGGCCGCCAAATAGATCTGGGGGCACTTCATTGTCGCTTTCTTCATCAACCGGGTGATTGTCTTCCTGCGTAGACTGGGCATTTGGTTTTGCGTCTGCGGATGCGTCCTCGTCGTCACTGGGAGGTGTCTCCTCGGGAGGATTGGCCATGCTTTTGAGAGCATGGTACCCGTCTTTAAAAGCCTCCAGTTCCGCGCCAATAGCACAAATCAAAAGATTCCAGTTCTTTTCTTCAGACTGTTGCATATATTTCTCCAACTCTTCAATTACTTCCTTCATCCGGGAAAGTTGATCCGAAATAATTTCTTCCTGCGAAAGCATCTTCTCTTTCCCTTTTGTCGAAGGGGATAGCGTACCGCTTTGCATCGCTTGTCGTAAATCTGATTCGAATTTAGAGACCAACTGCGTAACTTTGTCCCAGACTTGGCCCCCTTCTTCCAGCGCTCGACGGTTTTCGTCCAAGTGCTCTTTGCAGCGTTTCAATACCTCAATTTCCGCTGTCCACCATGACTTTGCCATAGCCATCGTCCGTCTCTCAGGGATGAGTCGCATGAACTCTGCGCCTCCTGAACTAGCTGGGTCTCCTTCAGCCTCGCCACCGTACTGCAATAGATCTGGATCCAGTGGCTGAATCGGAGGATGCTGAACGAATCCTCTCGCTTCAGAAGTCACTTCGTTTAGAGCGCCGTAGTATCCACTCAGTCCTGCCTCTCGTTTGTTCCTGATGTTATCCATCTGCTCCTTCAGAAGGCGGTGTCTGGTTCGCATGCGTGCTAGTTTCGCCTCGAGAAGCTCAATCTCTTCGCCCAGGGCATGATGTTCCGTATCTAGTACCTGTAGCTCTCTCGCTAGCGGTTCTTCACTATTTTCCGCCAAATTTTGTAGTTCTGCTTCTAACTTGGATTTTTTAGCAAACAGCCGGCCCAGATATCTGAGAGCGTTTGTTCGTTGGTTCAAGGCGTCTTCTATATGAGCATTCTCGTCATGCTTGAGACTCGTCATGGATGCTATTAACTTTCGGAGATCTTCTCTCGTAGATTTCAATCCCGGGGGCTGGTCGTTTGCTGGTTGTCTGGTTGGAATCACATTCCCATCGCGTGTTACCCTGGGGGGGATGTAAAGAGAGAGGGCCGCTCTTGATTTGTAGCTTTTGGTCGAGTAAAATGTGCCAGTAGGCGTACTACTGCCTGTGCTAGAGGCATCGTTCCCAATGCCAGACCCGGCTGTTAGGGCGACAGCCTGCTGGTCAAGCAATACCTGAACCTCTTTCTCCAGAGCCCTCTCTTGTCTAACGAACCCTCTCCAGATCGAATCAGAGTTTCTTGCAGCATCTTTACGCCTATGCTCAAGGAGTAAGCTATTAGCTTCAGTAGGGCTCCCTCCAAGGAGACTGTGTGGAGTGTTTCTGTAGCGGACTGGGCGGCCAGCAGCAGGGTCTACCCGAACAGGGTCTTTCATTATCAACATCGACGCTGTTATCGGCGGCGGAGGACCAGCAAACATAGGACGTGGCTTCATCTTGGACGCTGACATGGTCGTACTAGCGGTGCCGCGCCACGAGTTTGGCGATAGCCCACGAGACGCTGAAGGCTCATCGTACTCATCCAGCCAAGCTTTGGGCAAGTCCTCATCCACAGATGAGGCGTCATCCGGCCGAGGATCTAGCGTGCTAAGCTGATACTCACTAGGTGACCGTTTCGGAGACTTGTGAAGGGGTAAGATTGGCTGTTCGCGACGGGGACTCAAGCGACCAAGAAGGGACCGAGAGCCCATCTTGGTGTGTTTTGGTAGAGGTGGAGCTGTTGACGTGGGAATGTTGGGTAGAGATTCAAGCGATTGAAAAGGCAGCAGCGGGACTGCAAAACGAGAGATAATCAAGGTTGGTACACGTCTATTGGAAGCATCAATATCAGATCTAAGATGTTGAGAAAAGAATGCTGAGTGCTGGTGGAAAAGACATAGAATGCAGTTCAACCTTGCTCACGAGGACGGCTGGATGGTGGAATGGAAGCATGTGCTCATGCAGCGTAGCTTATCGAGGTATCAGGCTGCAAGCCGATAACACCACTAAACTCTACCACTCAAACTCTACGTGCCTATTTAATTGTGGCGCACCGCAAAGGTAAAGTGCATCAAATACCTTTAGGCTGTCAAGTTGTAGCGATTTTAAGTTTCGTTTAGCACTTGGAGCAGTATTCCAATGCGTTGGTTGAAAGGTACTAGTAGGTAGTCTTCAGAGACTACTTGCGAGTTCCAGAGAGCTCTCCATCTACTACCCTACCTTGGGTTGCGATACGTGTTACCCCACTACGGAGTCTCAGCAATTGGGAGCTCTACCAGTTGATGTTTAGGCGTCTACTTTCTTCTCAAGCTGTCGAGGGAGATTCTCATCCTATGCCTTGTATGCTCACATGCTATTAAGTAGTATAAATAAGACCTGGTGTGCACTGTCGTCTTGGCTCCAAGGCCCTGCCCTGCCTGTGGTGCCTATCTCGATGCAATGGGGCTGATTGGTGTCCCTGGCAGCATCTGACACAGTTTAATGGCCAACGGGGGCTTATTTGCCACGCGTCTGTCTTGTATACTACATACGGCTGTATATATTAGCTTTGATATCGTCTTTATATTGAAATTTAAGCATCAGTTACTGTAGCAGCAGTGAGACTGCTGCTTTGTACGAGTGTGATAACTGCTATCGACTACCTACTACAAGGGCCTACCTGGCAGCACCGCTAGCCGCTGTACTTTGGCGCCTCGCTAAGCACCCTGATCTGGGGCCCCAGAACAGACGCTGACGAAAGCAAACGGGATCGACTCAGTCTGTCTCTTTTATGCTCTTTTTTGCTCACTGCGCTTCTTTATATCCATTGATTGCCTCTCTCTTAAATCCCGCCCTGATCTCCTGCATAATCGCAGACCCGCAGCAAAGCCAGCACCGAGCTGCGAGGGGGGGCGTCGTCGCCAGCGCCCCGTGATCCAGTCTCGCCGCCGACTCTGCTCGCCTAACCTATCGCCATCCAGCCTCCAGCCTCCAAAAAGCGCCTCGCACGCACCAGCTCCAGAACCGGTCAGCAACAGCGCCGCCAGCCTGGCCCGCCAACCGCAGCCACCATGAACCAATCACATCAGCTGCCTCCCCCGCGACGGCAACAGACTGGCACTGCTCCCTATGGCGCTCAGCAAGACGAACTGCACATGTCCGGCATGAGCCCGCTGTCATCGCGAGACTTCGCTCCGCAGATCAAGCTCGAGCAGTCGCCCGTCAGCATCGCAGCCAGCTCGGTGCCCAACGTGCTCCAGCCGGGCGGCATGTCGTCGCGCCCCGTCCTGACGGCCCCGACCCTGCCCTCGATGCAGCATCCGGGCCCTGGCTCTGGCTCTGGCTCCGGCGCAGGCCCAGGTTCAGCCTCTGCTTCTTCTCAACACCAGCAAGGCCCTCCTCCCGGCTATCAATCGCCGCCCAAGCTCAACATGTCGCACACCTACTCGCGGTCCAGCCCCGCGGCCAACTACGACACGCCAGCCTCGTCGTCGTCCTACCACGCCTACACGCCAACCACCCCCAGCGGCTCGGCCTCGCAGTTCATCTCGCCTCAGGATGCCGCCAAGTACAACGCCCCGGGCTCGCAGCGCACCTTTTCCAACACGCCGCTGGGCCTGGCTGACATCCGGCCGCGCGCCGACTCCAGCATGTCTGATGGGGCGCCGGGGACGCTTGGCTACGAGCTTGCCAACACACAGCCTGGCCCAAGCAATTACCTGGCTCCATGGCCCATCTATGCCTTTGACTGGTGCAAGTGGACGCCCCGCGGCAATGGAGCAGGCAAGGTCGCTGTCGGCAGCTATCTCGAAGACGGCCACAACTTTGTAAGCCAAACCCCAAATCCTGCCCCCCACCGCTCTGTTCTATACAACTCTCCGAATATGCATGCTGACGGGTCCCCAGATCCAAATCCTTGATAGCCAGATCACCCCGACCCCTCAAGATGTATACCAACCCGGTACATCAAAGTATAATCTCGAGTTTACCAAGATTGCCGAGGCCACACATTCGTACCCCGTAACGCGGCTGCTGTGGGAACCTCCCTCTTCTCAGAAGCAGTCTACCGATCTCTTGGCAACCTCTGGCGATCACTTAAGACTGTGGTCGTTGCCGTCCGAGACATCTGCGAACCCAGGAAGCACCATCACTCGCCCGGGCCGCGATTCGGCCGTCACCAAATTGACTCCTCTGGCACTCCTGTCAAACTCAAAGACACCCGACCATACAGCGCCGCTGACTTCTCTCGACTGGAACACCGTTTCTCCCAGCCTTATCATCACCTCCAGTATTGATACTACCTGCACAATATGGGACATTCCGTCATTGACTGCCAAAACGCAGCTAATTGCACATGACAAGGAGGTATATGACGTAAGGTTCTGTGCAAAGAGCGTGGATGTGTTTGTAAGCTGCGGTCAAGATGGAAGCGTACGCATGTTTGACTTGAGGAGCTTGGAGCACTCAACCATCATCTACGAACCGACAGGAAAAGAGGACCGAGGTATGTGACCCGCCTTGAGACATATCACCTATATGGTGTTGATTTTGATCACTAACCAACGGAAAATTAGAAACAGGCGGCCGAATGAGCCCTACAACTGCCCAGCAGACTCTTTCGAACCCTCCCCCGCTACTGCGGCTGGCAACATCTCCTCATGATACCCATCTTCTCGCAACTTTCGCTCAGGACTCAAACGTGATTCGAATCCTGGACGTTCGACAGCCTGGTCAGGCTCTGCTTGAGCTTCGCGGACACTCTGGCCCAGTCAATTGCATAGAATGGTCTCCATCACGGAGAGGAACACTTGCCTCAGGAGCAGATGACTGTCAGGTGCTGCTGTGGGATCTCATGAACTCCTCGTCTATTAATGGCGCCCAGCAGCAAGAGAACCAAAGAAGTCCTGTTGCATGCTGGGACTGTGATTATGAAATTGGAAACCTAGGCTGGGTACCGCATTTGCAGGGCACCGACGGTGGCGAGTGGCTCGGTGTCGGTGCAGGACGAGGCGTTTGGGGTGTCAAAGTGATGTGAGGGGCCTTGCGATGGAAAGCATCTAAGAAAAATTGAGGGACAGAAAAAGGCCATCCACGGTTTTGCCTCATCCCCCCTAAATACACCCGCTCCGATTGATATAGACTTGGCTGCTCAATGGAGGGTATATGTATCACCTAACTTGAAAAAGGAATTTATTGGAGTTTTGTACCAGCGGCTCAGGTTGTATGATGCCAGCCACTTTGGAGTATGGAGACAGTGACGAGTAACGATTGGAAGTTTTCGGTTAAATGGGCTTGGTGGAAAGGATGGATAAGCGCAGTGCGAGGTGTGTCATGTCATACGGGGCTCCTTTTTCACATTTAGTTTGTCGCAATTTGAAGCCGCGAGATTCTAGTAGACCCGGCCATATAAATATAGCGAGTATATGCATCATTTATAGCTGTTCGTTGCCAGTGAACTTTCTTGATATCATGGTTCTGTTGGGAATCATGGAACTCTACTGACCATATTTAAAGCCGACAACGATGGCGGAAACAAGTTCACGTAGGTATCAACGAAGGTTTTATATTCAAAGGTTCCAGGTATTTCGACATGCCTCACCTGGGTAGGTACCTAGGTAGGTATGTACGGGGACTACATCGTTGTACACTCATTGACTTGATGGCGAAGTAATTAAGCTTTGCAGGTTAAGTCTAACTTTGAGCCTTTGACAAGTGGTTTATTTGGCAGCTTTTAAAAGGTCAGGAGCGAAATCTAGTTGAATTCCATGCATAACAACACTCAGGTTACGAAGTATCTGCTTCATTCCAGGGCACATGGCAGGTTAAATAGTATTTACCCAACTTCTGGGTGGATGACGAGCCTCTTCCGACTAATAGTTCACCTACCCAGACGGTCATATCCACACTATGCACTATCCGAGCCGTCTCACTGCCAGCCAAGCGCGTTTAGCCCGATAATTACCCGCGTCGCCGAGCTGCCTTTCTCTTTGAGGCGGCCAGCCATTCTTCTCGATATCCCTATTTTCTTTCTCTCCTTCACTTTCCATCTTCTAATCTCGTCTCTACAATCGCATTGATAGTAGGACGCGTCACACGCCTTAATTCAAGATGGCGTCCAACGATCGGCACCAATTCGATGATTCCGAAGACGAGGAGGACTTCAATCCTGCGCCGGCCGACATGTCAGAAGATGAGGATGCCCATGATGGCTCAAGCCGAGCTCGGGATAGCAGCCCCAATCGCCGCCAGGATGCCGACGATGACGAAGAACCCACTCCGGCTAAATCGCGAAGAACTCACGATGAAGACGAAGAGGAGGAGGAAGATGAAGAGGAAGAAGAGGATACTCGTCGCCGCCATGATGATGACGATGACGAGGAAGAAGAAGAGGAAGATGACGATGACGATGTTCAGCAGGTACGACTCGAATGAAGATGGCCTCGGCTCTGGTGTTGCTAACATGGATGAAAAATAGGGTCATCGCAGAAAGCGCCAACGCGACCGGCGAAATGCCTTCATCGATATCGAAGCCGAAGTCGACGACGAGGACGAGGGTGAAGACGAGGAAAAGGATGGTGAAGAGATAGAAGACTTTATCATCGACAACGCCCACCCCGATGACTTGGTCGAAAGTTCGCGACTTGACGATGACCGAAGACACCGCGAACTTGATCGCCGCCGCGAGATGGAGTCGAGTCTGGATGCCGAGAAGCAAGCAGAGATCTTACGACAACGGTATGGCAATCGACGACCTGGCAAGAGCTTTGGCGACTCAGCCATCGTGCCTAAGCGACTTCTTCTCCCTAGTGTGGATGATCCGAGTATCTGGGCCGTGCGATGTAAAGAGGGCAAGGAACGCGAAGTTGTCATGTCTATCATGAAGCGAGTCGAGGAGCGGCGAGGCACAAAGGACGAGCTGGCCATCACCGCGGCCTTTGAGCGCGGCGGCCCAGACTCCGTTATGAAGAGCTTTGTCTACGTTGAGACCCAGAGGCAGACCGATATTCTCGTGGCCCTCGATGGCATCCTCAACGTCTACCCTCACTCTAAACTGACGCTGGTGGACATCAAAGACATGCCTGAGCTTCTGCGTGTCACCAAGACACCAACGCTAGAACCCGGCGCATGGGTGCGACTCCGCAGACCTCCTAAGCACAACGGAGACTTGGCGCAGGTTATTGATGTTACCGAGAACGGTCTCGAGGCAAGAGTTCGATTTATCCCCAGACTCGACTATGGAATGCGAGATGAAGCTCTCTCCGCTGTGACCGCGGATGGAAAGAGAAAGAGGCCACCGGGAATGGGCCCGCGACCCCCTCAGAGACTCTTCAGCGAGATTGAGGCACGAAAGCGCCACCCTCGTCACATTCAGGGCAACCCAACAACCAATACTTGGACGTACATGGGCGAAGAGTTCGAAAATGGATTCCAAGTCAAGGACGTCAAGATACAGCAGCTCGTAGTCACAGATGTCAACCCGTCCCTGGAAGAAGTCACTCGATTTGCCAGCGGAGCCGATGACGGTACGGAGAATCTTGACTTGAAGGCTTTGGCTGCTAGTCTCAAGGATAGCAACACGCTGGTCACTTATCTCCCTGGCGACATCATCGAGGTGTATGCCGGAGAGCAAAGAGGTGTTGTTGGAAAGGCCACTAATGTTCAGGGTGATATTGTCACAATGTTCGTTACTGAGGGTGACCTCAAGGGCCAGAGTATCGAAGTGCCCATCAAGGGCCTCCGTAAGCGGTTCAAGATTGGTGACCACGTCAAGGTAATTGGTGGTAGCAAGTTCCAAGACGAAGTTGGTACGGTAGTCAAGATTTCTGAGGACCGCGTCACGCTGTTGACCGACCAGACGAATAATGAGGTTACCGTGTTCAGCAAGGACCTGCGAGAAGCTAGCGATATTGGCGGACAAGGATCACTCGGTCAGTACGAGCTTCATGACCTTGTGCAGCTTGATCCTACTACGGTTGGTTGTATCGTCAAGGTGGATCGTGAGTCTTTGGTCGTGCTGGACCAGTTTGGAGACACCCGCCAAGTCATGCCATCTCAAATCCCCAACAAGCTGCCCAAGAGGAAGCAAGCCGTTGCTGCCGATCGGGAGGGCTCAGAAATTCGCCTGGACGACGTGGTCAAGGAGTTTTCTGGACAACAGCGCCAGGGCAAGATCATCCATATCCACCGATCATACGTCTTCCTGCATACACATGCTACCAATGAGAATGCTGGTGTCTTTGTCACCAAAGCAAGCATGGTTAACACAATCGCTGCTAAGGGAGGTCGTGTTAATGCGGCGGCTTCGGGGCCTGATCTTACGACTATGAATCCAGCCCTGAAGATTCATAAGAATGGTACTGAGAACAAGCCAATTGCTAAGTCCTTTGGCCGAGACCGTGCCATCAACCAAACAGTCATTATCAAGAAGGGAGCCTACAAAGGTCTTCTCGGTATCGTCAAGGATACCACAGATACTCACGCTCGTGTTGAGCTCCACACTAAGAACAAGACTATTACAGTTCCTCGAGACTCGCTCAACTTCAAGGACAAGCTCACCGGTATGAACATTGATATCAATGGCAGAGGAGGGCGGCCCGCACCAGGTGGAGCTGGTCGCGGCTCTGGGGACAGAGTCCCAGGCTGGCAGGGAGGTTCTCGCACCCCCATGGGTTCCGGAGGCTCAGATCGCGTCCCCGCGTGGGGATCACGAAGTAAGTACCATCTCACATTTTGGCTATGCCATCAGGTTCATTATATGTTACTATTCATTTATACTAACAACCAACTTTAGCACCTGCTGCAGGTGGTCGTACACCAGCATGGAAGGGCCAAGACTATTCTGGATCCCGAACACCCGCTTGGGCGGATGGATCAAGAACTGTCAACCCGTATGATGGAAGCCGAACTGCCTATGGATCCGGCTCACGCACGCCCGCTTGGCAAGCTGGTGCTAGGACACCAGCTCCTGGAGATGCGTTCGGTGCTGGTTCACGTACTCCGGCTTATGCTGGCAGTGGTGGTGGTGACAGCTGGAATTCCGGCTCGAAAACACCTGCCTGGGGCGCCTCTGCTCCGACGCCTGGTGCCAGCGGCAACGATTCGTGGAGCTACACGCCTGCAGCCACTAACTCTGCATACGATGCCCCGACTCCAGGAGGCGCCATGTCGGCCCCTACTCCTGGCGCTCTGAGCGCACCGACCCCTGGTGCGTACAATGCTCCTACTCCAGGAGTCGCGCCGACTCCTGCCGGTGGCTGGCAAGGCGGCTGGGGAGGTCCGGACTCAGCGCCGACTCCAGCAGCAGGCGCGCCAACGCCATCTGCATCTGGATATGGAGCCTTCTCAGCGCCTACACCTTCTGCGTACGGGGCTCCTGAAACGCCTGCGGCCAGCGGCCCGAGGTACACAGATGATGATTGAGCGTCTTTGTAGAGGCAGTGGGAGATGTCATTGGTTTCTTGTGATAGTGGATATGGCGTTCTGACATTTGATCTTTTTTTTTACCTTCTTTGGAACGAGAGCTGCAATAATACTAGTAGTTAAAGACAAGAGCAAACTGGGCAATCCGGCGAGCTCGATCAGACAACTTCAAAAGGGCAATAGGAAGCGCATGGCTGTAAAATAAAAAAAGTGAATAGGGAAAGTTTTTTTCTACGTATTATTAATGACAAAATCTCTTTGCATAAGAAGCTTCGTACTGTTATTTGATGTGATGATGTAGTTTATATAGCTTTTGGGGAGCTTGTTAGGTTACGGGATTACTTGGCCCGAGTTTCGGCCGATAGCTTCATAGTAACGGGGAAAAAAAGCTGGGAACCATGTACTTTGTTTCTTGCAAAGCTATCGCATCACATATATCGAAAGAAAAGACACAATGTTTCGCTCACGGATAAACGGTCGGTTATTACAACAATACGAAAGACGGATATGCACAGAGCACTGCGGATGGAGAGCCAATGGCACTGAGCGATGCTTCGCAGTGGCAGCGCAGAGCTGCAATGCGTCGATGGGTCGAGGATATGCGACGACAACGGCAAGCAGCAAGGCTTCGCAGAGCGCGGCAAAAGCGCTAAACAAACCTGCACCTGGATCTACATCGTCGGCACGAGTATCAGGCACTTCTTCAACGACGACGACGACGACGGCCGCAGCAGCAGCAACGGCAGAAGGATCGTCTCCATCGGCGGCGGCAGCGCTACGAACGGCCGAGGCTCGCGAATCTGCGCTGCGGGCGGCCCGCATGCGACGCCAGGCGCAGAAAAAGGACAGAGAGGAAGAAGCGGAGAAGAAGCGGGAGGAGGAGAGGGAGTATAAGAAGAAGTACAATACGGCGGCGAGGAAGTGGGTGTCGTCGATTATTGCGCTGCCGATATTTTTCGTGACGAGCTATTATTTGTTTGATCGGTGTAAGTCTCTGGATGGTTTAGGAAGAAAGAAACAAGAAGAAATCCTTTTTTTTTTTTACTGACTTTGAGGGGGGGGATAGTGGTGTTGGGGAAGCAGCCGAAGAGCTTGGAAAAGCATCGGGAGGAGAAGTCGTGAGATGCTTTTACTATGGTGTTGGGACGGAGAAGTTGTAAGGTTCCGAGGATGCCGCCAGTTGGAGGTTATGGGAAATATCTACCACCGTCTCGAATCAATTTCGTCTACCCATTGGGTATATAGGTTCCTGAGCATATGCTAATGCAGAGAGCAAGCTCGGGGCAGTCTTTAGGACAGGCTTATGATTGATTACTCCTAGGTATGATATCTAGAAGTTGGACCCTTATGGCCAAACTATAACACATCCTTACGTGTATGGTTAGGAAACAGGGCTAAGCAGTTGGTCACTTTTGAAAGATTATTCTCACCCGTAGCTACTGCTTTCCATGGTTGAGGATATAGACAGACTGCATAAGTCTATAGAAAAACGTCTGTTATATATATATATATATACCTATTAAACATGATAGGCTTGGATATATCTAAAAAAAACACAGATGCTACACAAAATTCCACCAATAAACAAGAAACTGCTATGCAAAAGATACATACATGTGTATATATAAATTTTACAGCCTCGCACGAGGTGCCGTCCCGTTCTTTAGCATCTCTTCTGCGTCCCTCTTGGACCACTGCTTCATCAGCTTTCGGATGATTTTGCCACTGGCTAGCTTCGGCACCTCGTCGATGAACGTGACGCCGCCCACGAGTCGTTTATGCTTGGCCACCCGTGAGGCTGTCCAGTCTTGGATGTCCTTGGGGGTTACTTTGCCCTTTGACGTGGGTTGGATGACGACGTATGCTCGTGGCCATTCTTCCTCGTTACTGTAGGCTTTTGGTTAGCAAAAATTCAATTTGATGATTTCTATTTCTATTCTTCTTTTTCCTGGGGGCGGCACGTACAATTTGATTTCCACAACGGCTGCGTCCGCGACGTGCTCATTTTCTAAAAGCACTGCTTCAAGTTCTGCGGGGGCGACTTGCAGGCCATTGACTTTGATGAGCTCCTAGATAACTGGCTGTTAATAGTGACTTTTGATGATTTCGGCACGCTGATTTTATTACTGACCTTTTTTCGATCCACAATCCAAAACAGTCCCTCCTTATTGCAAACTGCAACATCACCGGTTCTAAACCAGCCATCCTTGTCCAAACACTCTCGGGTTGCCGCCTCATTCTTCCAGTATCCCAAGCACACGTTTGGGCCTCTGATATGTAGCTCTCCGGGTTCCCCAATCGCCACCTCTTTGCCCTCATCATCGAGGAGTTTGCACTCGCAGTTGGGAAGCAGCCGACCAACAGATCCCGCACTGTCGCCTGGCAGACCCTCAGACCAGGTGATTCCGGTACACGTCAACTCCGTCATGCCGTAGCCCTGCGTGATGCGCAGGTTGAATTTCTGCTCGCAGGCCACTTGCAGCTCTCTTGACAGCGGCGCAGCTCCGCATGTAATGTGCCTTACGCTGGAGAGGTTATAGCGGCTCGTCTCTGGTCGTTTGGTGAGCATGACGACGATGGGCGGCGCGACCTGTAGCTGGGTGATTTGGTATTTTTCAATGTTGGAAAGGAACTCCTCGTATTGGAACTTGGCCATGATGTACATTGGCGTCAGTGTCTTGCCTGCCATCAAGCAGGCGTATAGCTGGCCGTAGGCATGGTATAGGGGCAGGAATCCGATCCAGCGGTTGCGCGGCATGAGGTCCCATTCGGGCTTTCTGTGGACATGGCGAAGATGGACGGCCTGGGCAAGATTCGCAATGAGGCTCGAATGGGGGACACACACGCCCTTTGGTAGACCTGTGGTTCCGGAGCTGAAGTTGATGGTGGCAATGGTGCTGCGTGCTTCCTGGGGGGTAAACTCGGGCCATTGCCAACGGAAGGCGTCTACGTGAGGTGCTAGGAAGGCTCTCCAGTCTGGAATACCATCTCGAACGGGGTTCTCCTCGTCTGAGAACTGGAAAATCCTGTTTCTGGGAACACCGACCTTGGCGGCAGCCTCGACAATGTTGGGGAGGACGCTAGGATGAGCAAGCACAGCTTTTGCCCCGGTATTAGAAAGCTGATGAACCAATTCTATGACAAGAGGTTAGTCCAGCTACCGATTTCACTTATACGATATATGGAGGAACCAAAGAAAAGGGGTTTCCCTCTTTCTCAGCTTGAAAGACATACCTGGAACCGTAGAAATTGGATTAGCACCGCTGAAAATGTGTCCTGAGCCCGCAATACCCAGATACGCCGCAGGCACAAAGATGTGGTTCGGCGTGCAGATCATGACGACTTCTCCTCTCTTCAAGCCCATGCGCTGCAGGCCGAGGCCCAGTCGCCGCACCCATTGCAGCAGCTGGTGTTGCGAAAGATTCTTTTCGGGGTTTTTGGCATCAATCCAGATGGGCTCGTTGGAGAGTAGCGAGCCGTTTCCAAAGATGTAAGTCAAGACATTGCTTTGGGGGATGTCGATGTGCTCGTATACCGACTTGAAAGGCATTGTGGAGAGGATGAATTTTCCTTTTAGGATGGGGCTAAAGAAGGAAGAGACAGTTAAAAAAAAAAAAAAAAAAAAAAAAAAGATAAGACGATAGGAAAACAGCTTTAATAACAATTCTCCTTCTTCCCTATACCAAGGCAAAATTGACGGCTAGAAACAGAGGCGACAAAGCTATTTTCCTCTTTGAGCCAGCGTTGATGGCCAGTTCCCAGGTAGAAATAAATATCCGCGGGACGGCAGACGAACCGAGGTTCCCTCTTTTGTGCGAGGTTAGCTGGTAGTTCGGGGAGATAATGCCACGACTTTAGCTCGTTTAAACGACAGATTTGGCCAAGCTGGAGCCCGAAGAAGGAAAATCTGGGGATCAGTATGGGAAATACGGCTGGCCAGGATGATCCATGGGGTTTTTATGCCGTATTTCCATCGACGCTGGGTCTCTTATTCCACGGCGCAAACTGTCCGATGACCACCTTTTTCCCTGCTTCCTACTACTAGTTCACGGTAGACGAAACCCCCGCCATTGGAAGTGTGGGGTGCAGGACGTTGGGAGGCGGAGAGAGGGGAAGCCGGCATGGCCAAAAACAGGAGAAATAGCGAGTTTCTATTAGGGGGTTGGTTGGCCGGTTAGCTGGTTGAGCGGATGAATTATTAATTGGTGAGCCGAGTCGCGTTGAGTTGAGAGTTGTTGGAAATAAGAGCCGGAACAAAGAAACCTTCTAAGCCCTAGGCATTGTTATACTGTGGCGCTGGATGTGCCCAAAGTATCTGCAGCAGGTCAGCCAGCACCTTTAATAGGCAATAATATCCGAATCAGTATGTGCCTACACGTTAATCTTTCTGTATCGGCATGTCATTGGTGAGATGGGCGCATAGCTAGAGCCAGCTTGGATGCTTAGATACTGCTTTGTTATCAGATCGGTGGGTGAATCGATGCTCCCCAAGGTGCATGCACTTATTAATAACACATACTCCACGGGTAATGTTCTACGCTCTCTGGGTCAACTGAAGGATGGCAATTATGGGATTTATTGCTTGTCAAATTGGAAATATCTATATACATGGTATGGTATACATTACGCATCTGCATAGGTAGGTAGTAGGTATTCGGTAGATTATGAAACAGGCTCGTGCTTGTCAAAGGACTATTCATCTCATCGCATCCAATTTTAAACTCCGTTTTGCTCCTAATAAACACAGTCTAATTACAATAGCCAGTTAACAGCAGGTGTATCCACCATCAGCCACTAGCGGAAAGCCATTGACAAAGCTGCTCATTGGCGATGCCAGGAACACGATGCTGTCGGCAATCTCCTCGGGCAGGCCCAGTCGTCGCAATGGCGTCAGCTGGGCATGTCGGTGCAGCGGATGGGCCTCATTCTCGGCCCCAGTGCCGTCGTTGACCATGGGCGTCTTGACGTAGCCGGGACAGATGGCGTTGATACGGATATTGGAGCCGGCGTAGGAGCTGGCGTCAGCCCGGGTCATTCCCACAACAGCTGCGTAGAGTCAGGTCAGCATACTAATCAATTATATATGTATGCGTGCGTCTTTTGAGCGATGGTGCCGGCAATTTGTCTGTTGTCAAAGTTTTTAGGCAAAGCTGGGAAATCTTACCGTGCTTGGCAGTCGAATATGCTGTGACATGGATGGGGGACAGAGGCCCGATGGTGCCATACATGGATGATACGTTGATGATGGTGCCTCGTCCTCGTCGTACACCGAGATCTCTATTGTTAGGGAGAAGAGGCGTTATTGGTCAGCAAATGATGGCAATCAAAGATAAATCGCAGACCTGTCCAAGTCTCTACATACTCTTGCTTCACCATGATGCCGAGCTCTTCTTTCTGGCATCGGTGGACGCCGTTGAGGTTGACGCCGAGCACATTCTCCCAATCTGACTCATCCAGCTCGTGTATCTGCGCCGACTTCCCAGTGATACCAGCGTTGTTGACAGCAATATCTAGTCGTCCAAACCGGGAAACGATCTGGGATAACGCGGCTTTAATCTCTTCGCCCTTGCGCACATCCATCTGCAGCGCCAACACCTCGACGTTGGGCCATTCTTTCTGTATGTTGGCAGCCACCTTGTTCAGACCCTCCAGATTGATGTCTGTGATCGCCAGCTTGGAAATGCCATACTTGCAAAAAGCATAGGCTGTATGCTCACCGAGGCCTGTGGAGCAAATGGGGATCCACTAGGTTAGATGATAGGCAAAACTTGAGAGGGGGAAAAAATAAGCTGCTGGCGGCGGGCTTTGGAGCTTGCACTTACCGGAGGCGGCGCCGGTCACAAAGGCTGAACCCTCCAGCAGTGATACCATCGTGAAGTAATATTTAGCTGGGAGTCGAAAATTTTCGATTAATATTCACGCAGATGAAGCAAATATTGAAGAAAGAGAGAGCTAGGAGGAAGTTTCAGCGGGAGTGGGAAAAAAAAGTAGATGGGCAATCCCGTTGGGTTTTATAGCTGGATCCGAGGCCGAGGTGGATTCTGCGCTCCGTGATGGGGATTGGAGACACGAGCATTTCTTCCCACGCTTGCCACAATCGATATGTGCGTGCTAGTCCACTTGGCCTTTTCCGGGCTTCCCCCCATATTGATTACCTATCCAAGTGCTGTAATTACTCCGGTGGTTTAGCATCGTATCTTGGTAATGCCTAGTAGTATCCCCATCAACAGGGACCTACTGGATTAAGGTCTACGGTGCTAAGATAAAGATAGGTCCGGATCGCGACAATGGCCCACTGGACTAGTACTCCGTATGCCGAGGATGTGTCAGCTGGGTCTCCGCCGAGAGATCCAGATCTAATCTAATGGACTGGCCCGTTTGAGATTGCAACGGTGTTTTTTGGGTGACGGTAGATGCTGGGCCCTGTTGTTGTGACCTTAAAGACCACATAACAGATCGGGCTTGCGCGAAGAATTGGGGGACATGGCTTCGTATTACAAAGCAGATGCAGCAGCGCTGTGGCTGCTGGAGCCGAAAGAATAAGTGAGTAGGGAGAGGCTTCACAAGAAAATAAGCTTAGACATCAAGTATGATTCAAATGTTTTTGTATTTGTTTACCCAGCCTCGCTAATAATAACGACGTGCATGCAGGTCTTGAATTATATAAAATGAATTGACCAACGCCACATGGCGAGCCCCATGATTTCATAGGCTCCAGCCGTCTCCAGAAACCGTCTGTCCACCCCCAAAAGAAGCCATGACAATGATACAAAAGAATAGAAAGGTCATGATAGCCATTAACTAAAAAGACATTAAAAGCACCACCGTCATGCAGCTTATTCTGGCTTGGGGCCACCGCCGAAGCGATCGATGGACTTGCGGATGCCTCTCTCCATGCCCTTGGCCATTCTCTCGAGCGGCAGCTTCTCGTCCAACTTCTTTACGACCCTGGAGATGGGGGGCTCGATGCGCTGGGCAGTGCGCTCAGCAGGGTTGGTGAAGTAGGTAATGTTGCGCTCCCAGCGAGGAGCCCACTTGGTGGTCTGCTTGGCAATCTTCTCTTCGGCACCGGGCATGGCCATGTACAGAGGCGCGAGGACACCAACACCGGCGGCGGAGACGCAGAAGATCTCGGTGGGTCTGGCCTTGGGGAGACGAGGAACGCGAGGAGCCATTGTGAAGAAGGTTTGAGGTGTTGTTTGTGCTGTGTTGAGTGGTGATTGGTGGGTTAAGAGAGACAGAAAGACTTGTTCCCAAGAGTGGTTGAATTGGAATACAAGACTAAAGCCGTCTATTAATAGGCAGAAAGCGACCAGTTAGCTGTCTGAAGGCGATAAAAGCGAGAAAAGGTGAAAAAGGGATGGCGAGAGGCAAGATGACGTACAAATGGATGAGTTTGTATGATTCGCAGTCGTACAATGTTGGAGTAACACCCTTGTCTCAAACAATGGATGGATGGATGGATGGATGGATGGATGGATGGATGGATGGTGATGAAAGAGATACAAAAAGAGGCGGACAAGCCAGCTTGCATCCCTTATATACCTTGGGTATCTCTGCCAGCTTCCCCTCAGCAATCAGGGATGACACCACCCTCACGCGGTCCAGAAACGAGGCGGGAAATACGCCCGAGTAGGCAGTACCTGGAGGCCAAGTTGGCGACGGGCGGGGTAGGCCAGCAGTGACCTGGCCGTGAATAGGGGACAAGTATCGGATCTGCTGCTGGAAGTCACTGCATTGCAGCCCTCAGACGGTCGCTGAATGGATGGGACGAGGGTCGCTGCAGCTGCCGTGCGGAGAAGCCTGGGAAGGGCGGCGTCGAATTTGATATGGTGAAAAGTCTCTTTCGCAATGCAACGTGTGAAGCAGTACTTGCACGCCTAATATCAGATACGACAGGCTGGAGAGTTACGCGACAACAAGCCACACACACCCCAGCCAATGCACTGCAACGCAAACAGCAGCGCATCATCATCATCACACCACACCCTTTTCATCCAGCGACAGGAACAGGCCACGAGACGAGCGACTCTGGCTGGCCCTGGTGCATTACTCAAAACGGCAGCATCTCGAGCCTCACTCGGCGGCCTTTTTTGACCTCTTGTTTTTGCATCTTTTCGTCTTCTACTTGTTGTTTTCATCCTCTTCCGGCATTTCCACCAATTCGCATCTCATCCCTTCTCTCGCGGCCCCGCCCCCAGACAGCGCTACAGCTTGTGGCCCACAGCCAGTCTCCTCTTTCGGCCCACTTCCCCAGACGGCACACGATCCTCTTGTGCTGTCTTCGTATCCACCGTGTCAGTCTCGCCGTTGGCCGATCGTGTTGTTTGGCGTGTGTCCTTCCTCTTCCGTGCTCACCGAGGCGGAGTCGAGTCAAGGCGGCCAGACGGTCGCTCAGTGTCTGTCAGCAAAGGCATGCTCTCGATGGAACTGATTGATAAATCCCGAAAAAGAAACGCAATGAAGAGAATAAGAGAGCAGTGGATTTTCAGCTGATAACTGCAGAAGCAGGCACAGGTACCACATAAGCGAGAACCCCTCAATCAGCACCACAGCACCAGCTCGTTGCGCCATTCCTCGTCCTCCATCAGCACATGCAAACCGGGGGTCCGGGCCCTGCTGCAACACTGGCCAGCAATTTGCCTGAATTGCCCCCCAAGCAGACGCAAACCAAGGTTCCCATGCCTAGTAGCGCCCAATGGTGGCGACATGGTTGACGAAACCAGTCCAGAGTCGTCCATGTGATTGGGCCACGGCGAATCTGCGACGATGTAAAAAGTACGGCCGAGTAAAGTACCGGAAATGAAGAGTACATGGACGCGAGACACAACCATGTACCGCCTATCCTATGCCGTGTATCTATGCAACAATAAGATCTCCAACAAAGCCACTTCTTTTGCTGTGCAGAGTAGCACAAACGATTTAGCCCAAAGCTTGTTGATTCGTTGCAAATAAGGTACGCTATGTCTCTGGTAATTTGTAAGGCAGCATAGGTACTCCGCATCTCGCTTGCATAAGCGTGTCCTTTGTGACTACGGATCAAACCTTACAAATCGACATCCTTTTCTCTCCTCTTCCAACGAGAAGTTGACAACGACTCATTGACCATTGCTATGGCTCTAAAATACTAGCAGAAGCGTTTCTTGAGTCTCGTGGTTGCGGCTATGGCAAGGCTCATTCACTCTTGAGATGACGAAGCAGGCAGCACGTTAACACGAAACTATCGATTCGGTTGATGTAGGAGAATGACATACCCATCATCACACCGTATCTAGATTTTATGACACCAACAGCCTTGGGTTTTATCGCTGAGTGTTCCTAGCTAATGATAAGGGAAAGGAACTTCACCATAAGCCTTCTGTTGTCCAGAATCGAAATTCTTCCTCTCCCTACACCACTAGTCTATTATCATGATGACCGCGCATAGCTGGGGCATATTTACATATCGAGAACAACGAGGCGTTGAAGATAGGTGTATAAAAGTTGTTATCAGTAACGTTTGTCGCAGATTCGAAAATCTCCTTGTGTGGTGACTCGCATCCCATCTATAAGCCAGGTTCATGCGATTTTCCTTACTGGTATATTCATCAAATTCGGCGTCCTGGAATCAGATAATATACGCCTGGGTAACCAAATAATAATAATCTCTGGGGGCTGGGACTTTGTTCTGTCATACCAGGTTTTATTGATGATTCTTACATAATACTGGCCTAGCCTTTTCTTAGCTTTCCGTCACGGCGCGAAACTCAACTATTTGCGTTTGACTATTTGCGTCTGACCATCCACGATCGAACAACACCCACGGCCCGTATCGCCAACTTCAGCCATGTCGCTAATACCGTCATTCTCTCAAGCCTCGCTAGCCGTAGCTACACTGGCTGCAACCGCTGGGGCCTATGCTGCGCTCAGTCCTCCCAATCCCAACACCAAGCTGGCTCCCGCGTCCAATGACTTCTTAAGCTCAATCAACGTCACTGGGAGACATGTAACCAAGGTGGCATTTTCCCCAATCGCGATTATCGCATTGCATACCGCCACCTTGGCCTATCGCTTTCCCAACCTGCCCCCTTCACTTCTTGGCCACGGCCCTGAGAACGGCCTTGATTTGAACCTCTTTAGGTGGTCAGCGGACACCGCCATTCCGCTTGCTCTTGTTTTTGGTGCTGGTGTCCCTCTGCGGCTCTATGCGTATAGATCCCTAGGCAAGAACTTTACGTTTCAGCTCACCAAGCCAGATCGTTTGATCACAACCGGTCTCCATGGTTACCTGCAGCATCCGAGCTATACGGGTGCGGCGGTTTTGGGATTCAGCAGTGCATTTTGGCTGCTTCGCTCGGACGGTGTCATTAGCTGCTGGCTGCCGCCGTGGCTGTACGAGAAGATTACGTGCATGGGGGTATTTTTTAATTCCTTTGTGCTGTGTGGAGCTTTCAGCTGGCTGTTGTGGAAACGAATAAGAGAGGAGGAGAAGATGCTAAAGGCTACTTTTGGGGCTGAATGGGAGAGATGGCATGCTACAACGCCCAGATTTCTGCCATTCTTATTCTAGTTGGAATTCCGGGGTTGCAACTAGATAATATCTTGTACCCTTTCCGCTGTTGAAAGGAATTTCTTCGAGAAAAATACATTGCCATGATGTGTCCTGGTCTAATCGATTGACGGAAAGCTGGCCCACGCCACAGCCATGGACTGAATCAGCTCTTGAGTAGCAGTTGCGAAGTGTGAATCGGTGTCTGTGAGGAATCGATAGACGCTGCGTGGGCTGATGACCGTATTCTGTATCCTCAATCGTATCTCGATGCAGAGATTTGTGAATGGTATTACGTATTCATATGGAATTGCTCTCCTCAACATGGTTTGAGTAATTGATGAGTTACTCCTCCGAATCTTGGATGGATGCTGGAGGCTTCTATGATATAATTAATTAATGTATTGAGAAATGAATAAAATAGATTTGTATGCAGACTATAGGGATGAGGAAAATAGATGCTTAGTTTCCATTACATCAATGGCCTTAAACAAGCAAGCGTAAGAGAGAAGCCGCATACCTAGGTATACAATCTAGATACTTGACTACAACTAGGTAAGTACTAGTAGCACAGGTAATCGGTTGAGAAGGTGATAGTTACTATAGGTAGTTATTTTCGATACACAAAACCTCTGCTAGAATTATTTAATTGTGGGATGACTGGATATCGGACGTCTTTAGTGCTTGAGTCCTACTTTTCAAGCGGTAGCAAGGTTATTATTCTTTCTAAAGAATTTCATAGTTTTTAAAAAGAGGGAAGGGCAACTTGCCTCGTTATTAGGCCTTGAATTCTAAGTCGAGGATCTCGTATCTGAAGATATGAATGTGCTCAATCTTGGCTTTCTTACCACAGGCAAACATGGAGCCAGGCCATAATCATCACCATGCTATCAACGACCCGTTCTCTTCCTACTACGTATATTTGGAGTGAATCACGGATTGGCCAGCATGTGCAACCCCTCTTCTCAAGTGAATAATTTCAAAGGATCAATCCAACCCAACAATAATGAAATTTAAGCCTCTCCTTGGTGGGCCGTATTGCCAACTTTATTGTTGGCATTGTACTATTTATATAGTAGATTTGTCCTATCTCGTATCGCTACGTATTTCTTGGCCCACCCAAACGTACCTGTTGATATTGGGTTCCCTATCAAGATCGCTAGAGCAAGGACCCTCTGCATAATTCACCACTGGTACATATACTTCAAGTTTCTATACCGAAATAGTGGAGAGGTAACATATTTGGAGCTTTTGGTGGCTTGATATGGTTGAGAACGCCTCTGAAGATTGCTGAGAAATATGCATTCTTCTACCCTTCGGAAGTAAGGTTTTTTTGTTGAGGCATTATCCGGACACTCCGCAGCCCTCTGCTATATATTTCAAATACCTGTATTGATTCTATGATAACTCGGGTTTCTGCGACTTCTATTACTTCCTCTCTCTATAATTTTGCTGTTGCTCTTAGGCTGATTGGTGAGACAACATCTTCCATCTGTTAGCCAGCGGTAGAGCGAACTGTCAATCACTCACATTCTACTATCATCATACCTTGATATTGCACTTTATTGCTCATCAGCATTGGAAACTTGCAACGGCTTTCACAGATCTACCAATTAGTCTCGCCTCCATAAAAGCTCTCACCAGCCTTCTTATATATTCTGCATTTTGATTCAACTTCATTTTACTTGATTCCAAAAATCCGCTCTCTCATCAATGGCTCCTGTTATATATCCAATTCCAGCCCTTATTCTAGGGCGTGTTCCTAGCCTTGTGGTCACCAATGCCACAACCGCGCACAGCTACTTGGAGAAGAGCGAAGATGGTCCAATGGAGCTTGGCTTCTCCTATGCTTTCTTAGCAGCTGTTGGTGTCGCCTTTATCGTCCTCATCCTCGTGGATGTATATATTAGGTATGCGCCAAAGCCGACGCCGGGCAAACGCGTCTGGTACCAGAGAAGGTTTGACAAGGCGAAAGGCGGGTACTATGTTTGCAAGGATAGGTTCAGCAAACTACTCGTCAAGAGAAAGAGGAGGCTCGATATCGAGAATGCGGGGGCAGTTCCAAGGATCTTTGACTCTCAAAAGATTATCGATAGGCTTGCCGCCCAGCCTGCCAGCGACAGGGTTGCAACCACGGTAGAAGATGCCGAGGGGAAAAGCCCTGGACCGATGTCGGGTATTGAAGTCAAAGTCACACCCTTGGATATGCCCTTTCTAAGGGATGACGCGGCTGAGAGTTCTGCCGCCAAAGATGACACCGTCAAGAGCGGCAATGCGGGCGCCGATGGAGCAGCCGGCCTGATCAGAGAGGAATATTCGCTGATGGAGAAGGAAGTAAGCCCGAAAAAGTTGACTGGTCACCGATAGCCGCTGGGAAGCCTCTTCAAGAAATAGCGGCCAGATTATGGAGAATGGAATCTTGAGAATGGCGTTTGGTGAAATCAAGTCACAAATTGGCATACATTTGCAGCATGTTCAAATGGAAGTCCCGCGCTGGGCTTTACAGATGTTTTTCGAAGATTAAAAGCCTCAGGTACTTGATAATCATAATGGAATCTCGAGAGCCCTCCGAAGCAAGGGCGCCGCCTCAACGTGTCGCGATCGATGACTTGCACTGGTGTGACTCTGCTCTGCTCTACTCTGCCCTTCATTCTCCACCTTGTAACAACAGGCTGTACAGTATCACAAGGATGACATAAAAGCAGCTGAAAGAGACTCTCGGACCATCGCAATCGGCTGGTCGGTCGAGCAGGGCCTTTTGCTGTGCCGCATAACGACGGCCCGACCACCGACGACCCGAAGCTGATGGCCGACAGCCGATGTTTGACGATGGAGTGGAGGATGCAGATGAGGCTAATGTAGGTTCGAGATGCGCATCTCCATCCAATTGATTCGGCATTGGAGCTTTATATAGAGGTCGCTTTGTCGCCCCTTTCATCGACATGGTCAGCTACCCAGATAAGCAGCATTGGATTGGGATTGAGGGTTTAGACACTCGGATTCTTCAGGTGACAAAAGACAGATAACACAAGATAACAGATTGCTGGGCCGTCGGGGGTAGCCCATCAGGCTCAAATCGGAGGTGTCGGTCAACAACCAGACGCTATGCGACCCCTAGCGAGGGGGGGGCTGCCACAAGGGCCAGAAAAGAGGGTCAGCGGCAGCACAGCCGAATTTAAGAACGCTGTAGGGCTTCCCGACCGCTGTAATGTCGCCCAATCAGCGCTACGCCCTCGCTGAGTAGTCCCCGCCGGCGTGCCTGGGGTGCTTCTAGCAGGGGCGCCATGCAGCGGTGATGTGTTTGCCATTGCTTGACTGATGCACCATCTTACGTACTACGAAATCCACTGCGGCGATCCGACAGACTCAGCGCTTCTGCCATTCGCGACTGACGTTCCGCGTGACGACGTTCCGAACCCTGTCGTCGGTAATCGTCGGTTTCCCTCATTCTGGTGCTGTTATCTGCGGTACCAAGTACACACGACCTCTGTGTCTCTCCCTGCTCTGCTCCTGGCCATGGACAAGATTCGGCATTGCCACGGCATCGATGCCTCCTCCTTCCACGATTCATTCGCCCGCCTCGCCATCTTTGCAAACATCTGATCTTGATCTCCATCTCTGCACTCTCCGCAAAAGCATCACCGCCACATCTCTCGGACCGAGCCGCTACGAGGAGGGCCGGGATTGCACTCCTTTTGCTGGGACGAACAAGCTGCTGCTTATCTTGTCTATCCAGGTAAGCAGCCTCCTATCCCCCATCTGCGCCCGTCAGCGGTGATGGATGTTAATCGTCAGCAGTATTAAAGCCATAATTACCTCTGCGCCTTGTATCCGCTCTTGTATCCGACTTTCTCACCTTTTTCGTGTCTCCACCAGCAATATTAAGAAATATCAGATTGGCATGAGCATAAGCAGCGTACTTCGTATATTACCTTCTTTCCCTTGATGCTTTTCTGGTCATATCCACGCGACAATGACTTCTAGATCGTCGGCCTGCCTCGCGCGGCAGATACACCAGGCAGTTCGCCCGCAAAAGATCCTGTCAACGCGAACATCAACGTGTAGGATTCAGACTCGTACATTTGTTAGACCAACAGCTGCCAGGCACAGTCCTGAGGCATTGAAGACCAAAGCAACACCGTCCCAGCAGATATCCCCACGAGCTGTCGCTTTATTAGCCAGCATCGGCTTTCTATCATTTGCTTATGCTCTATATCGAACACCGCCCGCTGCCTTTGATGCCGCGGCAGCGCTACACTCTGAGCATGAGAGATACGCCCCCGTGACCATCCTTGATGGCCGCGACCCAAATCTTCCACGATTCCGAATGTCCGAGATTCGCAAGCATGACGGCAAGTCAGAACGCCCATGGGTCACGCACGGCGACAAAGTTTACGACATCACCGACTGGATACCGGCTCATCCCGGTGGGCCGGTCATTCTGCGAGCAGCCGGTGGCGCCATTGAATCTTACTGGAACATATTCACCATTCACAAGAACGACTATGTCTACGATATCCTCAACCAGTATCTTATCGGCTACATCGACCAAGCTGACTTGGTAGACGGCAAGCCACCTCAGGAGGCAATTGAAGATCCGTTCGCCGACGACCCGATAAGGCACCCAGATCTCATTACCCGGACGCTGAAGCCTCGCAATGCCGAGACCCCTGAGCAAGCGCTCAGCGCCCAGTTCATCACCCCTACTGACCTGTTCTATGTCCGAAACCACATGTGGGTTCCCAAATTCACACAGGATGAGGCCGAAGCACACGTCCTAACCATCGAGCTCCCTGATGGCACCACAAAGGACTATACGCTACGTGATCTCAAGACTAAGTTCCCTGAGAAAAAAGTGACTGCTGTGCTACAATGCTCCGGAAACCGCCGAAGCCATATGAGCCGAGGATCTGGTAGACCTACGAACGGTTTGCAGTGGGAAGCTGGGGCCATTTCAAATGCATCGTGGGAGGGTGTCTCGCTGGCTGATGTCCTTGCTGATGCCGGCTTCGATGCTAGCACTGTGAGGGATGGTACCAGCGAGGCACAGCATGTGCAGTTCTCTGGCGTAGAGGCATACGGCTCATCGATACCCATCAAAAAGGCCGTAGATCCTCAGGGTGATGTGTTGTTGGCGTACGGTATGAATGGCAAGCCATTACCAAGAGACCATGGCTACCCGTTACGATCTATCGTGCCTGGGCACGTCGCTGCTCGATCTGTCAAGTGGCTAAGGCAAATCACATTAAGTGATGAAGAGAGCCCCAGCCAATGGCAGCGAAAAGATTACAAGTGTTTCGGCCCTAATCAGACAAAGGTTGACTGGGAGGCAGCTCCGGCAATTCAGGAGCTGCCCGTCCAGAGCGCCATCACCGGTGTCAAGCTAGGTGACTGGACACTATCAGGTCAATCTTCATCGAGCAACTCAGCTAGTCCAGCTAAAGAGGTTACTCTCCACGGATATGCTTATTCCGGCGGTGGACGAGCAGTCATCCGAGTCGACGTCTCACTTGACGATGGCAAGAGCTGGTCGCAAGCAGAGCTGATCCCCGACCAAGCCCCAAAGGTTGATGGCAAAGCCTGGAGCTGGAAACAATGGAAATTCAACGGGGACATACCCTTGGAAGCATTCAAAACGCCAGAAGACGCAGAATCCAACCAGGAGAGCGACGAGGACAAGAACACCATTAGGAGAGGTAGTGCGAGAAGGGCGGCCAACGAGAATGCTGAAGCCACGAAAAGTAACAAGAGGTGTACTACGGTTGCTATCAAGGCAACAGATGAAGTTTACAATACTCAGCCGGAGAGCCATGCCGCGACATGGAACTTCCGAGGCAATCTCGCTACTGCTTGGCACCGCGTCCAGGTCTGCACTGAATGTTCCCCCAATGCGATTATTTTGAAGAAGAAGAAGAGCGGTGATTCTCAAGATGGGAAGTCATCACCATGAAAGGGTTCATAGAAGGATAATTCAAAGGAATGAGAATAGTAGAGTTGGAGAGGAAGGTTTCTTTTTCTTCTACCCCTCCCCCTTTTTTTTTCTTTTGTCTGTTTGTTTGTTTCTTGTCTGGGATCGTGGGCGCGCTCCGTTCAATTCAACCATGAACGTACGAATTAGCATAGCGTAGAGAGAGATGGGGCAGGAGTTTGTTGTCATTTTGTTGTATATCTATATACCCTTTGATTAAAATCGACGACCTATCAAACTACATGAACTAGGTACATGACAATAGAGCGAGACGTCCATTATGGATTATAATCTTTTTTTCTTGATATCATACTTCATTTTTTTTACAAGATAGACACACTTGTTTCAACAGCTGTAAAAAACTCAAAGTTGTATTATCACTTTTTTGTTTTTACTTCATTCCGTTCCATCCTTTCAACGCCCCCGCCCCCCTTATCCTCGCTGCTCGTCATCCCTATTTTTCAAAAGACTCGCTCGAAATAGGTCTAGCCAGCCAGCCGCCCCGTTCTAATTCGTATATTGAGACAAATCTGCAAAGCCACTACGTTCCACCCAGGATTCGTCGCCACTACATTACAACAACGCCTACTCTTCGTCTTCGTCTTCTCCGTCGGAGAAGTAATCAAACGCGTTTGGCACACCAGCTTCCTCATCACCTTCGCCATCTTCATCTACAGCGGTGAGCACTCCGGCTGCCGCCGCTGCCCCTGATAAAATGTCACCACCAGGAGTCTGGGGGTCTACGAGACCGCTAAAGGGAGAGCGTCCCTGGCTACGTAGAAGCTGCTCCATGAGGGGGTTGACACCTCTGCTATTAGGATCCACGATACCCTCCAGGATAGATCTGCCGGTTCCCGCAGTGCGACCTGCGCCACCTCTGCCGACCTGTTGTCCGGCTACAGGGGCACGCTCGGTGGTCACCTTCTTCAGTTTCTCCTCAAGAAGAGACTTGGGTTGGTCAGGTTGGGTATCGTCAAGGAGGAGAGGACCACCAGTTGGCTTTAAAAAAAAAAATGTTAGCAAATTATTATATCATGCAGGCATATGGGGGAAATTTACCTTCTTGACTGGCTTGTATCGGCCGGCTGGGAAGCTGATATACTTCAGCTGGCCTGGCAGAACTCTGCTCATGTTTTCAATTTCGTAGCCAACCTTCTCCTTCTCGGGCTTCTTCTTGGCGTCGGTGGATGCCGTATCCTTGTCGTCAGATTCCTTCTTGTCCTTGGTCTCTTCCTTGGCCTTGTCGTCGTCCACCTCCATCTTGTCTCCACTCTTAGCTGGAGCACTGTCGATATCCATGCTTTCACGACGCTGAGCCCGCTCTTTCTTCTGGGCTCTCCTCTTAGCTTGAGCTGTGGTGGACAAAATGGCAGTTGCAATAAGAGCTGGTCCCTCCTCTGTCTTGACCTCTTGCTCAGGGGGGTAATCAAACAGACTCTGGCGAGTGGCGCAGTGGAACTTGAAGTCTGGCATCTCCAGGTCGTGATCAAGGCCGATAATGGCAGTTGGCGAGAAGCTGAGAGACAGGAAGTGGGTGAAAGGGAACCAGTACCAGTACTGGGTGAAAACCGCCATTCCAACGATACCGGCCATGTTCAAGTTGCCGGTCTGGGTTTGCAGGCCAATAGTGCAGTTGCGGCCACCCGCATCGATGATACCCAAGGCAAGGGCAGCGCCAAACTTGGTCATGGCATCTTCGTGTCGGTCACCAACGACCTTCTTCAGCGTCTTTCGAATAGAAGACACCTTGGGGTTCATGACTTCATTCTGCTGCGCCATAATCATGGCAAGTGAGATGAGAGCGCCCTGTCGGACAAAGTCGGTAGGATCCTTCATCATGGGCTCGAGGAGGTCAATAGCTTCGTCAAGTCCAGTGCCAGCGCAAGAAATACCCAGTGCCATGGCGGAACCGTATCGCACGTGTGGGTTGTAGGATTCGGACAACAGCTCAACCATACGGGGAACGCTGCCGGGCTTGCGGAAGAGGATGAAGCCCAGACTCATGACGGCGATTCGGCGAACATCATCGTTGACATCGCTCACAGCAGTGTGGAGCAGCTTTCGGATAGCCTTGTTGCTGCCAGTACCGCAGTAAGCCAAAGCAACCGTCATGATACCACCATAGCGCAGGGTGGGGTCAGGGTCGTTGAGCAGGCCTTCGATCAAGACATCGGCGCCCTCTTGGCGGCCGTACATGATCAGAGCCATACCGATGGCAACACCGCGGACAATCTTTTCATGGGTCGTCTCATGAGCATATGTAATCATATCTTCCAGGGCTTTGACGTTTCCAGTGCCGAGCATGATCAGACCCATGGCCAGACCAACAGCCTCGCCATTCAGGGCAGAGTCTTGGAAGAGCACATCCTTGAGCTTCTCAAAAATCTCGCTGTCACCAGTGCCCATACCGGCAATACCCAAACCTAGGGCGCCACCATGCTGGACCACTTCCTCTTCGGCTTGGCTGAACTGCATCTTCAAGTATTCCAGAGCTCCTGCGCCGTGGTTGGCGTGAATGAGGCCATAGGCATACAGAGCACCTCCCTGGCTGAAGATGGAACCGTTGCTGAGGCCACCTTGCTTGGGTAGATATGGCTCGAGAAGCTTTCGAGACTGTGACAGGTTGCCGCGGTGGATGACTCCGAGGGCAGCTGTGGCAGTGAACTTGGACCAGTTGACAGCCTTTCCGAGCCACTCGAGGTTGTCACGGAAGAACTTGTCGTTTGTCGTGCCCTGGTTCATGAATGCATTGCAAAAGGTGACAGCAGTGTGGAATATGGAATTACGACCCTCCAGGCTGTCTCGGACCTTGTTGAGAATGCTCAAATCCGTGTGGTTATTACGGTAGAGGAACTCAAGATTCAGGCGGATAGTCTTGGAGCCGTCAAGGATAGATCGAATGTTACGGTAGACCTTGGCAACCTCTTCGGGAAGCTCATCTTCGGGCGCGCTCTGTTGGTTTTCTAGAAGCGATTGGCTCTCTTCAGCCTTGTCATCGCCCTCAGCTCCCTCCTCCTTCTTCGGGGGCTCCCCAGAAGGAAGAGATGTCAAAACCTTGCCCAAGAACTCTTGTGTGCCGTTGTCGTAAAGATCAAACGCAATCTGATATGCGTTGGCGGTCGCAGTGCGGTCATCCTTGGCAACAAGGTTCCGGAGCATTCGTGATGCCTCCTCGTCTGCGTTAAGGTAGACAACGCATCTGGCGATGGCAAAGTAGTCGGGGTTCGGGATGTCGCTTAGGAGATCAAGAATTAACCGCAAGATTTCTGTGCGGAAGGCTCTCTCTTGAACGACATCCATGCAGATGCCAAGAATATATTCCATCAGCTCTTCGGCGGGACCGGGCTGGCCATCGGAACCCTTGGCCTTGGACAGTTTCTCATCCTCGCTGGCGCGCTTGATGATTCGCCTTAGGATATCGAGATTCTTGGCCTCAACAGCAATACCAACAACTTGCCTGTACCGACCCTGCTTTAAGCAGCTCTCGAACAGGCGGTCGATGATTCTCTGCAGAGAAGCTTCGGCCACGTTGTTGGGCAGCTGAGTAATAGATCCCGAGCGGCCTTCCTTTGTTACAGGCTGGAATGTTGCGTCTAGTATAGTGTTGTCGATGGAAGCCCGAGAAAGTAGGGATTTCGGTGGCAGAGTAGTTTGAGAGAAGGGAGTCGTGGGCGACAGGACGGCTTCTGTTGAGCTGGCGAACGTGGTTGACAGCTCAGGCAGGTCTGAAGGCTTGGAGGTTTTGGGAGCGGCATGCTTGGCGGACGTGGCGGCGATGTATTGGTCCACGCACTTGGAGATGATGGTCTCCTCGAACTCTCCGGGAGCTTCAATCTTGAACAGGTCCCCTGCGGCCAGGGCAAAGACCATGCTATCATTGTACGCCTGCAGATGGTAGTAGACCTTGGCAAGCACAAGAGCTGCAAGCTGGCGCTCGGAGAAGGACTCGTCTTCGTAGAGGGCCTCACTGGAATCACAAATAGTTAGTGTGAAGGACGCCGACGCTGTCCTCGAGAATGGATGAAAACATACATCTGGCTCAAGCTGCCGGCGACTTCGGTCCAGACGGTGTCGATGTCGTCGTTGAGCGTCTGCAGAGCGAAGACTCGGAGCTCAGGCTCCTCATCGGCCAGGAAGGCGAGCACGCCAGTTGCTGATACCAAGCCAGGCATATTGAAGTGCTACAGGCGAGGACAGCGGAGATGTTGTTGGGATGGTGGGAGTTTTCAAGGACGGATCGAGGGGCGAGATTCGGAGATGGAAGGCGAAAGAATGCTATGAAAGCCCGGCAATTCGAGGGCTGTTGAAGGCAGAATCCACACCCCGCCGGTAGACAATTAACAAAAGAAAGAATAGAAAAAGAAGCTGCAGTGTAGAGCAGCGCAGTAGAGGGGTGGAGAGTGGTGTGTCGAGCAGAGGTTTAGCTGATGGCTAAGTTGTGATGATGCTCTCTCAGCGTGTACAAACAAGCACACCCGAGTTCCATGTCCACGTCAGGCACAGCTCTGCCTGCCTTGCGCGGTACGTACCTCGAGGTGGGTGCACAGACCGGGCTGGTTGGATGGTGGGGTACAGCTAATTGGATGACAAAATAACAGAGACACGCAGCAGAGACGCTGTGTCTTAGCTTGGCGGCACCCAAAATGATAAGGGAAAAGAGAACGGGCACTATTACAAGACGGCGATGATTCCGATAGCTGTACCACTCGCACTGCATCTGAGTAATATGCAGAGCAAAGATGTATATCAAAGATAACAATGGGCAATGTGTGTTCCAGAGGTGGGTATCCCAAGGTAGTAGGCGTCCGCATTACTACTAGGTTCCTAGTAGTATACTGTAGCAGCAAAACATACCACTGAACGAACTGCTTAATTCTGTCAACCGTGCTGCCGGCATTCGCCGCTTACTAATAAGCATCATAAGCTCTGAACTCCTCCTCACTGCCGGTTGTGGTAATACCGCCACGTGATATCATGCATCATTTTAATCAGGCTGCAAGGCGAGGACCAAACCACAAGTCAGGCTGCCAGGCGCTATACCGCAAGCGACCTAGTTCCTTGAGATTTTATCAAGCATTTCGAGACAGAAGGCTGAACCAGCCAGTAGGCCGAGGGCTGGGCATGCAGGAGACGACACTAGTGAAAGCACAAGGCTAGCATTGCAATGGCGCAACCTGGATTGGCGTCGCACTCATCACACTGGACACGGCACGATAAGCGTGCACGGGTCTTCCCTACTTAAGCCACCCAACGAACTACTGCGGCGCGGTGGCAGGAAGCAGGAAAAAAGAGGGATTAAGCCGTAGTGCCGGCCGGGGCTACGGTTTGTGATCGAGGTCAAAGTAGAGGTACGGCTGCAGGCATAGACGCGTGCGGCTGAGGCAATGTCGGGGTACCTGCTCCACCTGGTTCTCGCTGAATGGACCTCGCGCTGGGCAGCATGGCTCAGGTTTCGGATGCAGCAACGATGCAAGGAGGACTGAGGAGACAACGCTGGGGGGAGAAAAAAGGATTAAAAGGTTGTTTGTGGCCAGTTTGGAAAGACTTGTAGCTTCTGAATCAAATAATGCCGTGACTTCTGCTTGCATTTTATACCACTGCTTTACAACTTGACGCCCGTCTTTAAGTGCTGCCAAATGCCCATGACTCAAACTCAGCTAGTACGATACAGTACATAGTAGGTAGAACGCAGCGCCGCAACCAGAGCCGGACCAGAGCCACTTTCTAGATGGACAGCGCTTGCGTGCGCCTGTAGGGCCCCGATCGACCTACTTTAGAGCGCTGGCAAGGCCATCACGGAAGGGAAAAAAAAAGCGTCCTAGGCGCATCCAACTGTCCCATCCAAACCATCCCTGCGCGAACCATACGTGGGCATCATAAAATCAATCCACCCCCCATAGCAGCCTCAACTGCCGGACGCCTCAAGCTCGACGCGCATCCCACAGAACGTCCAGGCCGTGCGGCCATCGTGGAAAAAAAAAAAAAAAAGAGAGAGACCCCCGGCTGAATTTCTTGCGCGCCTGCGTTAAACCCCCACCAAAAACGCATCGCGACGCCTCAGCCTCCTCAGCCTCGAACCTCGTCATCCGTGCAAGCTCGAGAATGTCCGCTTGCGACTCGGACGACTCTGCATCCTTTGCGTACTCGGAAGCAATCTAATCCAGAAGGCGAACAGCCGACAAATCGGTGCAGTCGCTCCTCCAGGCGCACGAGAGCGCGGCTCTGGATGCTGGACAATTGAGCCCACCGTCTGAGCCATCGTCTCGCGCCGCACCAGCTCCTCCCAGGAAAAAAGATACACGAGCGTGTGACAGCCTCCAGTAGCAACCATGGATCTCCGGTCAGTCCTGAACACGTCTGACAATGGCGACCGCGCGCCCTCAAAGGCGGAGGCGCTGCCAACCCCTCACCAGCAGCAGCAGCAGCAGCAGCAGCGCCAGCAAAGCCAGCAGCCTCGCCCAGCTCAGTATGGCTATCGCGACTATCCCCAGCAGCAGCCGCCCCAAGGATCGCCGACCAAGACTCCAATCCACGAATATCCCCCCCCTCAAAACCATCCTCACCACTACCCACAGCACCAACAGTCGCAGCAGCCGCCGCAGCATCCACCAAATGCCTATCCGCAACAGTCGCCTTACCAAGCCCCAAACCCGTATCAGACACGACCTGCGCCGCCGCCGCTCCAGCCGCCGACGAATGTATACCACGATCCCCGCTCGCCGGCTAGTTCCAGGTCGAACTCGGGGCCCGTGATGGCTTCGCCTTATCGGCCGTCGCCCACATCGGCCACGACTCCCGGAGGCAATGCAGGCTATCCATTCCCTCCGCAGCCTCCTTCAGAGATGGCGACCCCAGTCCAGCGCCAGCCGTACCAATACCACGACCCGAGAAGAGACAGCTATGTGCAGAGCCCAGGCGTGGCACCGCCAGCACACGGTCCTGCGCCATACGTGCAACAGCAGCAGCAGCAGCAGCAGCAACAGCACGGCGTGCCACAAGCGTCGCCGGTGAGGCCGTCAAGCAGGCCATCTCATCCGTTCCTCCATCATCAATTACAGCAGCACACACCGACACCAGCCTCGATCCAGACCCAGCATCAGCAGTATGGGCCCCAACACGCACAGGGCAGCCCAGTCCTTGCAGCGCAGCCTCCACTTGCGGATTACAGCCGCCGCCCTTCGCAAGTCCCCCATTTGGGCCCTCCCCAGCCTAGCGTGCAGCGGCAGCCCTCTGCTCCAGGACCTTTTGCTCAACCGGCTAGCCCATACCAGCAGCGCATGTCTTCCATAGCAAACCCAGCGGCACCGGCACCGGCACATGCATCTACACCTACACAAACAACACCGACTGCACAATCACAATCACATACACAGGCACAGGCACAGGCACAGGTGCACGCCCAGCAGCAGCCTCAGGCTCCGCCTCGCGCTTTGGTGCAGACTCCAACCCAGACTCCGCTCCATACCACTCAGGCTCAAACTCAGCCTTCCCCAAAACCAGCACCGCCGCCACCTGCACCCCCTGCCCATCGCCAGTCGAGCTCTCAATCCGCCTACGAATCGCCCGTTGCAGAGTCGGCTCAGCATCCACGAACTCAAAACGATCGAGAGCAAAGTTTGTCGGTTAGTCCCAAGACTAGACTTGGCTCAATCCCCAGCAACCCCGACGTTACCCCGACGGCGGCGGATAGAGCCGCGAGACCTTCACTCAGCGTCCACTCCATGGCGATTGACTCGGATCGGGCCATAACGCCGGCGAAGCGCAAGCTGGAGGATCTCAACATGAGCCCTGGGGAGCTGGAGTATAAGGAATCAAAGCCACCTCCTGGCGAAGTGAACGGAGGATACGCAGAGCGGATCAAAAAATCGGCCTCTCCTGCGGTATCACGAAAAACGCGGAGTCGACGCAGTCAGCCACCTGTCTGGGCACTGAGCATCCACACGCTCGGGAAAAAACTGCCATCTAGCGCCAATTTCGTTCTCCAAAAAAGAATTCACTCCCACATACAACCAGCCGTCAATGGCAGACATGAATCTACGGTCAAGACCGAGCACGCCAGCCGCCAGGCTTCACCCGAAACAAGACGAAATCAACATACCAGCGTTAGCCAGCAGCCATCTGCCGCTACTCCACCGAACCCCCAAGATCAGCTGGGCCCTTGGGAAGCCAGCATCACGGGTGTCAAGCCCTCTGAAGAGCTTTCCAAGAACGTGGCCGACTTTCTCTTCATTCACGTCATCAACAATCAGGACATGCAAGAAATTCAGAGCAGAGGGATACAATTCGAGATTGAGGCTAAACTGGGCACACTCATCGACAAGGATACCAACCAGCGCGTGGATCGACACGTCGCTACGGAATGTATTCTTGACGACAACGGCCGGGTTGCCTTCAAAAGTAGCATGACTGAGGTAAGTGCATGGGAATCTTTTTGCCAGAGCTTCTCGAAAGCATGCATGTTTTCTAACCTGATGTAGGCACAACACAAATCTTACAACGATTTCCTAAACGGCATCGTGATCCAGAGCGACCCGCGGCATCACAACAGTCACAATGCCAATCGAGTCCCCGTGATATACAAGCACAGAAGAGAGACAGATCGCTTTTTTGAGCTGCCGCAAGAAATGCATGGCCATCTTCCGGGATGCGTGCGAGCCCGTCTTGGTCATCGCCGAAACGTACGAGTGCGAGTCACATATGACCAAAAGACCAACGAGGTGTTGAACAAGATTATCAAGGCGCGCGTCGCAGACATTGATCTGCACATGCCCTTGTGTCCAATGGATTGCCGCATCAGCATCAACCTCGAAGCAAACTGGGATGGTTCTGTGGAGGAACTGGAGCAGCTGGTCGCCAACAAGGGAAACCAGCAACCAGATCGCAGCAAAGACCGGTTGAGCTACACACATGGGAGCTACCAAATCGACCTCACACAGGTCACCCACTCTGTGAATGGCCCAGGGGTACGTCATTTTTTTCTTACTTTCTCTTTCGTGTTTCTCTTCTTTTTTTTCTGATAAGCTAACATACTCATGCAGAACTCACAGCGCATGGACAAAGAGCACGAGCTCGAAATCGAAATGAGCCCTCAGGTGCTCATTGAACAGGGGCGTAAAGCCCTGAGTGGAGCGCCTCATAGATACCAAGAGTTCGTGGAAGGATTTGTGGACAACGTGCGAGTGTTGGCACGAAAAGCCAAAGAATTTAATTCCTAATAAGCTATCCAAATCAGCCTCGCTTTTTGAAATTCCGGCGCGGACGAGGGGGATAGCTCTCACCCTCCCTCTTGTCCTTGTCTTTGTCACTCTTTCAACGGCTAATAGCGGGATATCATATTCTCTATGTTGGAAATAAAGGGAATGTGCCAGGGATGCATGGTTTGGCTTTTTCTTTTTTTCATATGCTATTTCTCCCCCCCAAATGGTGCTTCAGGTTGGGTGTTAAGGATTCTCCTTGCTCCCCCTTTTTTTTTTCGTTGGTAGATCATTGCTTTGTTTTATCTCTTCTTTTCTGGGTGTTTGGATTCATGTGGGTTATGAAAACGAAGTTGGAGAGGGGAGAAGGGGGAGAAGGGAAGGGAGCGTGGCGTATTTTTGGGTAAAAGAATTCAAGGTTTCTTGGTTGCTTGGGTTTGAGAAGAAGTGCAGCGATAGGAGTGGGCTTGGATTCACAGGCTAGGAAAGGCAGACAGACATACCCCGATAGTTGATCAGACGATCTTGATGGTGGAAGCAAGATATCTATCTCCATACATATATTGTACTTGCATATATAATACGATTGGAACTATTCGTTCCGTACTAATATTGTAATATGTGGTAATTGTGAGCTGGGGTATCCATAAAACGTGAAATAAAGCCAATTTAACATCTCAGGCTTCTTCCTCTTCTTTCTTTAATAAATCTTGTATTTCAAAAATAACTATTGGGTATACTCAGGCTTGTTTCTCTCCTCTTGTAATACTGGAACGGCCCTCTCCTGTATCTTGTACCTCATCACTGTCATTATTCTGCTCATACTTCTTAGTAGAGAAAGGGCCAGTGCTACGAACAACATCGACATCAACGTCGTCGCCATCGTCGTCTGCATCAATATCATCTTCCATCTCTTCCTCGAGAATCAAGTTCAAAATCATGCATACCGCAGCCGTGACGGCGAAGCCAGTCTCCATTACGAGAACAATGGCATCGAGGAAGCCCTGGAGCGACTTGTTTCCACCTGAATAGGTAAAGACGTGGCTGAAATACGTCGGCACCAGAGTTGCGCCGTAGCCGAGGGCCAAGCCGGCAGTGAGGACGAAGCGATTCCGGCGGGTAAAGGGCACGCCTCGCGATATGATGGCGATGCCAGAAACCGCCACTGAGCAGAAGAGGAAAGTGGTCATGCCTCCCAAGACGGATGAAGGGATGGCGACGAGGGCAGCTGCAAACTTGGCATAGATGCCCATCACGAGGAGGAAGAAGCAGCAGGCATAGCCGGCTCTGCGGTTGGCGCAGCGGGTGAGGGCGATGACACCGTTGTTCTGCGCAAATGTACTCATGGGCGTCATGGTCATGAGGGCCGCGAGACAGCCATTGAGGCCATCAGCCAAGACTCCTCCCTGGACACGAGACTCGAATATCATGCCGTCGACTTCGAGATGGGAAACATCGCAGGTGGCGGTAATATCGCCAATGGACTCGGCCAGGCAAACAATAAAGACGGCAAGGACTGGGAGTACCAGCGGGCCATAGACGGATAAAGGGAATGTGTGTACCCAGATGAAGGAGGCAACTGGAGCAGAATCGATGCCAGATCGGTCAAAGTAACCACAGGCTGCAGCGATGATACATCCCACCAACAGGCCAATGATGACGGAGGTTGACTTCATGATGGGAGAGCCAAAGCGCTCACACAAGATGATGGTGACGAAGACGCTGAAGCCCAAGCCAAGGAATTCGGCGGAACCCCAAGGCAGAGCATGCGGTGCTCCGGGACTGGGACACAGGCTCTGGGTGGTACAGCCGCTTCCTCCCATCCAGTCCTTGAAGCCACTCTCGATGAGATTAATTCCGATGAGCATAACTGTTGGCCCCGTAACGATGGGGGGGAACATGCGGAGCAGGATTCGCGGCGGGATGAAGGACAGCAGGATTTCGAGCAGGGCGCAGACCGCACAGGTGCCCAGCAGAGCACCATATCCTCGAGGACAGCTCAGAGGGTTGCCGTCGGCATCAGAAGGACAGAAGCCGTTGGCATACATTTGCGATATGGCGCTTTGGGCAACTGGGATGATGCTGAAGCTGATGCCAACAACGGATATGAGGCCCGTTCCAAGGTAATAGCTGTACCGTTATGATGAGATTATGAACTGGGATAGGGTTGGATATGTTACAAAGCTTACGGCGTTTTATAGATGTGGAATCTTGTGATTTGTATACTCGACAAGATGCCGGATACAATCAATGCTGTCGAGACGAGATACTGCTGCTGTTGGACTGGCAGGTGGACGGCTCCCGAGAGAATCAGTGGCGGTGTTATTATACCAGCCAGCATGGCCAGCGAATGCTGCAGTCCCAATAACAGGCCTAGAAACACGGGCATGCGATCATTGAGGCCGAAGAAGGGGCTTGTGTTTGATCCTGCGCGCTTTGGCATGAAGGGGAGATTGGGTCGGAATAGGAAGCTATAGTCGTAGTCGCCAAGGAGGCCTTGGCGAGTTGTAAACGCTCGGCGGAGGGAGCGAAGACGGCGGCTGAGAGACCACCGAGGGGCGGTTTCGGGAGTGATGGTCGAAGGGCTGGTGCCTTCGTCCATGGTGAGTGATGTCGGAAGAGAGAGAGGTGGTGTTGGATTTAATTGGGTTGTATTGGATTATGTGACACGAGATGCTGAGAAGGCGGATCGTGACCCAATCCCGGCAGTTGTTTAAGTGGTGTATGCCGTCATGAGCAATTGAAGGCTCAATTCACAGAGATAGAAGAAGCAGAAGCAATAGATGAAGCAGTGACAATAGAAGATGCAGATCACAAAACGCCAAACCGCGGCATACAAACGTGACGTATGACTCGTCCAATTCATCCCCCAAGGGAGGGAAGAATCGATAAGTGGCCGATCAAAGCCATATATATATATATACACAAAATTTTCCCATCTTCCCACTTTTCCAAGATGCGATAAGCAATCAGAAGGGGGCGTGCGCAGCAGTGCTAGTAGTAATAATGCGATCAATCAATTCATCCTTTTGTTGTGGCAGCGGTTGGCTGATGGTGTGTGGACGGATGGACCAAGCTGGGGAGGCCCTTGCTTTTTTTTTTTCCCTATTTTTGCTTATCTTTTGCCGGTATTGTGAGGGAGTGGGTGGACGGTTAGTGACTAGCTGCTGCTGGATTATGCGGAGAATGGAACGATGGCTTTCTTTTCTTTTTTTCCTTCTTTTTGGTACTGTATCTTGTGAAGGGGGAGAAATGTTATCGCACATGGAATAAGTCAACAATGGCCGCGGCATCGTCCCATGGGCAGCGTGCTCAGTCAAATGTTGCGGCTGCGAAGTCGGCGCTGGCAAAGAAAAATACCTACTGTACTGTAGAGAGAGAAGAGATAGACCCTGCCAACTAAAGATAAAGGGCATGACGCTAGGATCAGCGCATCGTGCGGAGCATCTGCAGCAGATATTGCCGGCCATTCGGACGAGGGTCTCGTCCCACGCATTCGCCCTCCCCTGCTCACTCTGGGGTATTAGTAGTAGAGTAGGTAGATGCTGTCTCTCATCTCGTCGGCGAATGCAGCTGTGTCTTGGATATAGGTACATAGCCCGTGAGAAGCATTTGCATCAGTCATAATCCCACCTAACAGCGTTGCATCCATCGAGTCGTGTGCTCCGAATAAGGCTGCCGCCAGATCATCGTTCTGTGGGGGGGGATTACATACAATTGAGGCAAGGATTATTACTGCTTTATCTCCGTCTCCAGGTGCTGCTGCTCCGTAGAGATAGGTTTAGTCTTGCGGGGGCCTTGATTGCGGATTACATGGGGTTCAGGGCGCTGATAGCAGATAGCGAGCACCTGCGATAGGAGACTGGCGATCTCCATGGCTGCTTATGTATTGCTTATTAGTATTAGGTATTAGGTATCTGTCCATCTTTGCGCACAGCTAACTACCTAGCTATTTGCTACTGCGTACTACATACTATATATATATGACATCTGCCGATGCTGCTTTACCGTCACGATCGAGGTGCCACAAATAGGACCAAGTGGGGTCCATCGAGCGCTTCACTATTGCCGGGCTATGGCTCGGTACAGCAGACGACTCTTTGTATCTCTGGTGATGTTTCTTTCCTTGAACAAAGAGGATATACATGGCGCCTTGTATTTTGATCAACTCTGTTTCATTCAGAGAAGAAATGATTAATATATAAGACTTTGGCTTCTTTCATTCTCCAGTTTGCTTGCCACGGTGTTTTACAGTCAAGTTGTCAGTGAGATTTCGGTACAGAGAATGGCATGATTTGCACAGCATCAAAAGAGTCTGACATTGTTTTCACCTTGGCAGTTTTACTTTAGCATTATGAATTCACTTTGGTCTTTGTCCTCCGTAAATATGTAGAATAGGTCGTTGTGCTACCTTTTTCTGCCGCCCTGACCGCCCGGGATCTATTTCTCTTTCTTTCCTCACTTTCCTGCCTTCCCTTTCATCTATTTACATTTTCATGCCTACACATCTCATAATTCGGAGTATGATCTTTTATCTCAACCTTGTTAGGAAACTTGACGTGGCTTCTCGCTTGCCAACCCTTCGCCATGGATTGCCTATCAGTGATCGCAAACTCACAAGAGGTGGACGAAACATCCCTATCTACAGAGGAAAATGACAATATATCGATCGATAATCTAGACAATCATCTCACGCGCAAAGAGTCTGCCGATGCCCAATTCGAAAACGATTTCTTCAAAGTTGGCAAGTCCACCGTTGCTGGTTGGGGAGCATTTGCAACAAGAGATCTCGCAAAGGGACATGTCATCTTAAGAGAAGTTCCTCTATTCGTTTCCACAAACAACGATTTGTTTCAGGAGTTCTATAAGCTTGACAGCCAAGATATGGATATTGCCCTCAGTCTCCATTCGCATGAGTTTGTCAAGGGAGGCACGCCCATGATTCTCGGAATTTGGCATACCAATTGGTAGGCTTGAATATTCTTTCACCATCTCTCTTTACCAATTTATAAGATCCCAAGGTTGTTGATTAACAAGTATACAGTTTTTCTGTTGATTGCCATACGGCTGGCTTATACCCAATTGCTGCTCGATTCAACCATGCTTGCTATCCCGAAAGCAATGTTGACTACCAGGTAGACCAAGACAACAATCTGATTATGGCAGTACGAGAAGACGTTGCTGCTGGGCAAGAACTCACGATTTCATATGGGAAGAATCTGAGCCGACTGCTCCTATACTTGTGCTATGGGTTTAGATGCAGGTGTAAACTTTGCGAGGGGCTGGCAGATGATGAGACGACAATCTTTGCTTCGCAGTGGTAACTCGATCCAGCCAGTCTCCTATGTACAGTCGCTTTTATTTACACAGCAGGCTTTCTTGCAGTAGACTCCGCATTGATCCTGATGGTGGGGATCATGGTGGCTTGGCCAGCGCTAGGGAGCTCTTCACAAATTCAACAAAGGATTATATCATTGGACAAAAATCAATCTTGCTAATAGAACTCTTTACTAAAATTACAATCTATCCCTTGGCTTTGCGTCCGTTTTTCATCTGCTATTGTCGCGCATAAATTATTTGATAGGTTTAGAAAACTTTCAAGAAGTGGTTTGGAACATTTACCTGTTTTATTGTAAGCGATGATATGGAGGAATCAGTTGCTAGCAAGTTGCATTTATACTATTGACATTGCCAATTCCACATTAGCAACGTGAATTAATTCAATCGACAGCTTTATCTAGCCTTGAGGCTGTTGGCAAATCCATGTAAGCATGGCTATCTAGATTCAGTGAGATTTAAATCCCATGTCTGATCGGACCGCGTCGATCAACTGCAGCTAGATTGGCGAGTTATGAATAAATTTCCATGCCAAGGCCACTAAGACGATGGCTTGACGCGCGTTTTGTTACTTTACAATGAGCTGAGAAATTGGATTTTGCTTCCAAGAGATTGGATCAAAATTCACCGCTGAAGTACAAAGCTTTGCAAGGCAGTCCTCAAAGGAAAGAATAGACATTTTAGTTTGAAAAACCACTCATCAAATAAAATGACTAAAAAGGCGACTCGGACTAGGACGAACATACTCGAGAAGTTACAAAGTGAGGCCATTCTATGTTTTAGATTTAAAGTTGATATTTTTTTTATTTTTCTTGAGAAAACCACAGGCGCTGCAGTGTATGAATCGGGGGGTTTTTTTTTTGGTACATCGCTTCTTGTAAAGGCAGCAGGTCTAGGACATGTGGATAAATGAGCAGCCAATTGAAGGTGCAACATAGAATGTTAATGCTGGATTGTATAAATTCACAAGGCTGCTACTGCCACTCTTTTAAGAGCACTTGAAGACGAGGAAAAAAGAGAAAAAGTAGAGGGAGTAGAGGAAGTAGAGGAAGTAGAGGAGGGGGAGAAAAGAAATCCATCTTCAGAACATTAATGCTTCACAGATATATAAGCGCCACCTTCTCACTACAAAGAAATAAATCCATTACAGAGTAGGTAATAATAAATAATATCATTCAGCGGAATTAGTATTGAAAATTAAAAAAAAACCAATGGCTTATTTATAAATCCTTCTGGTGCTACCACACGCAAACGCAATAGTATTAGACTCCAACATGGATATATTGCGAATTCTACATTAACTAGCTATATACACCTCACCTAATGAATGGTGCAAGACTTTTATTTCCGGCTGTTTGAACCGAATTGCTGAATATTCTAGATAATTGATTGCTCGTTAGTGAATCAGGCCGCTGATGAAGTACCTGTAATAACCTACCGTGTAAGAGCTTTGTTTCGGTCCCAAGGGCCAAATCGCAACACTTAGGCGCCAAGATCGCATGGGTTACCGCAGCAGAATCCATGGCCGGCACCAAAAGCACCCTGGAAATCGATGTTGAAGCAGCCATCGCTAGTCTGCCAGATAGCAGCGTTCCAGTTATAGCCACCAGGGCTAGTTTCAACGAAACTACTTTCAGGTAAGCGATTTCCCGGCTGTCGAATTCATATACTCATATACTCACCCAAGTTCCTGTCCAGACTGGTTGATATTACCAAAAAGTTCACCGGTATAGGTCGATCCAGTATCGTAGTCAGTCAAATAGACCCAGAAAATTCCACCACCCTCATTACCCCCCTGATACTGGGTATAAACTTGGCCCCACCAGGCAGCAGCAGGGCCGGTAAGAGCGAGGAGGCTAAGAGCAGAGAACTTCATTTTGACTACCAGTACGAAAGAAATGACTAAAGCTTTCCTTCTGAGGTTGTATAGAAGTGATGGAGTTGGCTGTTTGTGGTGATGATTTACATGATTTTACGAGGAAACATGACGATCTTTATATAGCTAAACAGTTACACTGGCCAGTCTTATTGAAAGACAACACCACCTTCCTTTTCAATCATACCCTTTGAATTTCTCGATTTTCACCTGCTTATGCGTAAGATTTAAGGTGATGGAATTGTCTAGACTTTGTTGTATAAAACTGAAAACGAATGTCTCCTGCAAAAGACACTGTGCTGGACTAGAGCGAGTGCTAACTGTAATTAGTAAATTGCTTAACAGTCCGGTGTAGAAGCTATGCGGCAGGGGGTAAAGCGCCCGTCATGAAAAGGATCTAAGCATCACCCGTTAGTGTCCGTTTGTGTAGCTAACTGCTTGTACTGAAGCTTAATCTTATAGCCAGCCTCTCAATATACCCTTGATAGGAGGTGCAGCCGAAAGAGCAATACACTCTGCAGGTGTTTAGAAGGATATGGCTGCGATTACGCCGATATGTGACTGTCAAAAGCCAAAAGGCACGGTTATGCCTACCTAGTGAGCACCCAGTACAGCCAACTGCTTTCATCTGGCAAATAGGATTCTGCCCTCTTTGCTTTTTCTTAATTGACTTTATGTTCTTAGGGAATTTTGAATTACACTCGTATCGTGCATGAGGCATCACTACTACACACATTTTTCTCCTATCAGCCAAATCAAGTACTAATAGGTCCAACGATGAATAGTGGAGATGGTATCCGTATTCTCTGTGGCCACAAGCCAAGGCTTTCCAAATAGAGCAGGTCGGCAAAATAAGAACTGACACGTGTATCGTGAAACTCAAGAACCAAATATTCAATATCGTCGTCGCGTGTATGCTCGGTTACGGGGTCCAATGAAATAAAACTAGCATACAAGCGATAGGACAACCAGCCCCATACTTGTACGTATAGAGTGCAAGTAGGGCATTAATAATGAACGGGAGTTATCCAAGAGTGATGGTACAGAAAGATATAAGAGCTAACTGATGTGAGGGTGTGTAAATATATATATATGCAGGCGCAATTCCATCACGCGTATGTTCTGCGTGATAGAGTTTGCATGAAAAATGAAAGCTCCTCGCATCAGTATAAACGCTGTAAAAGGGCCTCTCAAGAATGCTCAGACACAAGAGAAAATTGTAGATGTTCATGCGGCTATGCTAGGTGTTTTCACATCTACCATTGTTTAGGACTATCGTTACATTGCAGCGAGTCATCTCCATGAAGAAGCATTGTTGTTACATTCGATCCCGACAAGGGTAGTGAGATCAGCGCCCCCAACTGGGATGTGCAGACACCCTGATAAGCGAGTTGGACTATTGAAAGCAGACTGCACACGAGATGAATACGCGCACTTTGGAGTAATACGGATAGTATCAATGAATGCGCCTTTGGATGTGTATTATCCATTTCCGTGTGCTGGTTGTTCCCCCTTTTACTACTGGCTCAGCCCTAACGGCCTCTCTGACCAAGATACCTATTTCCTAAATCGCAGTATTTCCTAAACAAGCATTTCTTAAGCCACCAATAGTTCCAAAACAGGTATTTCCAAATGAATTCTATTTCATAATAAGTAACGATGAGCATTTAGTGAACGGGCACTTGGCAAGGCTAATATAATATGTCCGGTTTTCATAATTGAATTGTGTATTGTAAATTATTCCTGCTGTATACTCTACATGCGTTATTGTTCCAGATAGCGGTATGGAACACAAGACGATTTACCCTATACGATACTCAACGAGTGAAGAATTACACAGCGATGATTCAAAAAAAAAAAAGAAAAAAAGAAAAAAATCAACTCGATTGTATTGGAATGATGTGTAATAATGGCTTTTGCCTCTGTAGTTGGATAATAATATAGCCGCTAGAGTTTGCGCATGATCAACTGTCACCTAAAGGCTAAAGTAAATTTGCGTGTGCTGTCCATAGCCCCCGCTTCGATTATTTATAGAATGTTAAAAACAAGTAAGCGTATGGATGCAACTTTTCAGGAACACATCATATGTCAATGGTAAGCGTCGTATCCGGAGTAGCGGGATAAAACTTAATACAGTAATTATGATGTTTTGAAGTAAAAGTTCAGGATTATATGCGATGAAATAGTTATACTCGCAGTTTTGTTTACCAAATCAGATCTTATTTTATTGAATAAACAATAATCATAGTAATAACATTCTTTCAGCCTTGATGATAGTGTGAAATAGGTATGATGTGTTACACCCGACATACGAGACATGAGTATATTTTCGGAAAATTATCAACTCCGATCAAGCTAATTACGGATGGAGCATTTATAATTTCGTAATCTAATCTTGCTGAATCACTCGTATGGGAACGAGCGACCCAAGGGGATCGCGACTGAGATCGCGAGCAATATGTAACGACTTGCTATACAACACTATTCTTGAGGCTCATTAGAACTGCTTAGAAAGTCAGCCGTTAGCACAGTATCAATAGAACAAATGGAATGGTTCCTCATAGGCCTAATTATAAGCTACGTGACCGAAGACTGGCCCATGAGACTCGACGGCCTTCTCTGTCAAGATAAGCCCGGCTCAGGTTCATCATTTAGGAACGCATCCTAATAGAGCGAAACGTCACATGATGTTGCAGCGTGAAATTAAAAAAAAAAAAATCCAATCAGATGCTGTTTAGTATGGTACCAAGTGCACTGCTCGCTGGTATCTGGTTATAGTTGAGATAATCCTACGGAGTATATGCTCCGTATGTAATCACATTTAGCCTGTGTTCATTGGTAGTCAACCAAGACGCCCTACCTCGGCTGTTATTATCGCCGCTGCAGAGCAGAGGCAGCCCTGCCAACAGGGTGGCCAAAACTAGGCCCCTGGTTGCGTGCACCGGCGCATTTCCTCCTCTTATACGGAGCAGAACAAGCGAGGTTCTAATATCCAGCTGCCAATGCAGCAATCGGCTGGTTACATCGTTTATACATTCCCTTCATTCTCAAGTACCCAACTTGCCTTGGCTCTTAACATACTATAATGTATGTCCCTTGGAAACAATAGTCTGCTTAGTTGCGTTTCCTCATGTAGCTCTACCCGCCATAAAGCAACTATATTTTATTATGAAACTCTTGCTTTCGCTATTATCATCTACGACTCCTATGCTTCATTAACATAGACCCGCAGCAATTTAATAATAAAGACTATTTAAAAAGCAATTGCTCAAATTTCCCGCCCCTACTGTAATTATCGCCACTCCTTACATAGTCTCATATCACATATCATCATCCGAGGCATCTGATTCGCTCCCAACAAGATCGCACTGTCCGTAGATCATCGCCCGCTTAGGCTACGGCCCGCAGTTCTGGATTTTTTAAGGACCTGCCGAAAACCGCCACATGCATGCCATTAAAGCACTGTCTGTCACTGGATGCTGTTTTTCCGGCAAAGTTATGGAGAATTCAAGAATTCCCATCTTCTCGCCACATTTGCCGTTAAATGGGGTCAATAGATGGGGGAGGGGCAAACTATTTCCCAATAAAAGCATCGTTCTGTTTGATATTTTCACAAATGGAATACGGCCGTCTTCTTCTCTCCGCAACCAAAAATAGCCATGACATCTGCTCACAAGTCTGGCAGTCCCACTCAGAAAGCGTCTCGTTCACCAGCCTCTCAGACCTCTCACCATTCTCATCACTCCCATCACTCCCAACAGTCTCAACAGTCTTGCTCTCTTCGTCGCCGTCGCCGTCGCCGCAGCCGTCGCTCGTCCCATTCTGCGTCTGTGCAGCCTGAATCGCCTCGAGTCGTGCTCGGCCACGGCGCCATCGCTCGTCTGCCAACAGAGCTCAACAAGCTCTGTCTTTCTTGTCCACTCATCATCTACAGCCCATCTCGCCTTTCACTCGCGAATCGCATCCGCACTCTCTTGCCCAATTTCGACGCCTACATTATAGATTCAGATACACGCCCCGGCTCGGCCATATTGTTCGGTCGCGACTCTGTAATCAGCGTTGGAGGGCCCCGAGCCGTCGAAATGGCGAGACGAATCAGCTTGAAGATGACCATTCCGCATGTTTGCATCCCGACGACGCATAGCGGGGCGGCTGGCGATCTTTCGCCGTTGAAAGATCAGCACATGTCTTGTGACAGCCCTATGGCTTTTGAGGGGGAGGATAGTGATGCATGCGGTAATGGTAAGACCAAGATGTTGCCGACGGTGATCATATACGATGAAAGATTCACGGGGAGCCATATAAAGCGATTTTCTGCGCCATCGGGAGTCTTTGATGGCACTGACGGCGATGTCGATAACGAAGTTGAAGCCGATACTAGCGCAGCCTGTGTTGCAGCTGTTAACAAAGCAGATGTGAATGCACCGAAATGGAGATCTGCTAAGAGCAGCACCGCTCAGTGGAGCTATCTCAATCTTCCCGGCGTCTGAAGGATAGCAAATCACCAGCATTTCATTGTCTCCGTTTACCATCAGCATTTGCATCGATACGGACAGTAAGGCAGGCCAAAGCCTGCAGCTTCTTGATCCGATCGATTTGAACGGGCGCGGTCAACACCTGCAAATCACAGCATTTGCGCATTCATGAGGCCACCAGATAGAATGGTAAGAAGCGCAATGTAAGTCCGCCAACCTCCCTTCAGATCGAGTGGAACGCATTGCGATAAAGAGCTAGGTACCATTGGCGGTTCATCGCCACATAACAACAATTCAGTCAACAGTATCAAACTCAACTTAAGTAGTCAAGCTAGAAAAAAAGAGAGTACATAAAAAAGAGAAAAAATGAGCTGGCCCTCAAAATGTCATTTGGCCAGGCAATGCCATCATTATATATTATGTGAGTTCAGTTGCCTGCTTAAACACCTCCATAGTAGGTATCTTAAATAGAGGCATCACGAACCTCTTATATATATCTCTGCCTGTCCTGATTAGGGCAAGGAAACATCTGCTCTTAATCCAAACCGTCGAAACCCATGATTCCATGGGCTCCCATCGGACCCAGTTTGTGTTGCTGCATTTCTTTTCGTCTTTTAGCCCGTTGCTTCATCTCCTCAACCCCATCGTCGCTATCATCATCGCTGTCACTTTCGGCAGCCCGTTTGCCATTCGGTGCCTCTTCGTCGTCTGAATCATCGTCCGAATCATCATCGTCATTCTCGCTGTCGCTCTGGTCGCCTTGAAGCTCCGATAACTCTTCCCAAACCTTGACTGTCCGACCACCGGCACTGATCAGACGGTTCTCTGAGTCGAATGCCAGTGAGACCACGCCCTCCATGTCGTCGTGTCGCAGATTAAGTGATGTATTCACCTCTCTCCGTACTAGATCGACAATTCTTAGGCTACCATCGCCAACGCCGCAGACAACCTTCTTGCCCACTCCCAGCTCTTTGGGTATCAGCGCAATTGCGTCTATGCTGTCTCCGCCGCCCTTTGGCGGATCCACAATGATACGCTCTTGCTGGTCATCCCAAGCTCCTTTATCCCACATGGTCAACACTCCAGATCCAGACCCAACAACCACAACGCCATTGTTTCGATTCTTCTTGGGCCCCAAACCAGGCACAAAGCAAGAGCTTAGAAGCTCATCTTCTTGATCTTCGCTTCGCACCAAGACTCCTCGCCGTACGTCCGTAACGGCCAGAGTTGTTCCTCCCGTGCTAACCCATTGCTTGGGGAAGCCACTGGTACTTTCTTCTGTTGGTGGGAGTGGCGTAATCGACGAAACATAGTCGGAATGAGGATAATGTGTTTGCGCCGGCTTTTTGCCTAGAGCGCCATCGCGTAAGTCGAAAATATGTAGAGCTCCAGTATCGGTCGCCAGGAGGAGGCTCATTGGGTTGAGCACGTGCAGCAGCGCTGGGCCATCGGGCTTGGAGGTATTAGTTGGAATCGCAAGCTTCGAAATCACTTTGCCTGTTGCGGTGTCGTAGTGCTTGATTATCGCATCTGTGCCAGCAGAATATTGGTCTGCGAGATTGAGCTGTCAGAATTCGCGAGGTCGCATAAAAGCAAGAGACAGATAGGTTTCCAAGGGCAAAAAGAACACCCACATTGTCCATCATGGGAATTGGCTAGACAGCGACAGCTTCCCTTGTGTCTCTTGGTGCGCCAGACCGAGTCAATAGTCGATTTCCCATCGCTCAGGACGCTCGCGTCTCCGTCGACGCTATCGTCCGAAGAGCTGCCCGGTGGCAATCGAAATGTTTCGACAACGCCATTGGACAGTCCAACGCTCACCAGAGGTGCTGTTGGGTGCAGCGTGGTGGTGAAAATATCCGCATGAAGCGGGAGCGTGCAGGTGTTTTCAAACATGGTTCGTCTAGTCAAAGTCGTATCGCTTCGACGTAATCGCAGGGTCCGAGCAAAAGAATTGAAAATGTGACTGCGGATAGTATGTGATATTTTGGTACAGAATCGTTTTCATTATCCAGCAAGCTGAGCGGCAGAGAATTATCACCGCAAGCTCACCTTAGTCTTTGATCAGCTGATGCTTTATTCGAGATTCTACAGCAAAGAAAAAAAAAAGTTAAGCACTGATAGATTAGATAACCGTATCGATTGATGTTATGCACTGTGCACTGTACGCGTACTGTATAGATGGCTCTTTCCAGAGCGATTACTGGCTCTCTTCATTATGACCAATTCATAGAATTCAGCTCACAAAAAGTATCAATTGAAGGGTGAAGATTGGGCACTGATCAATTCTGTGCATCTAATGGATATCCAAGATCCGATCTTCATGCCACATCACCATTGACTGAGGCACAGTTCCTGCAATTAGATGCGACCTGGCCAAGCTAGTAGAACAACCAAGACGGGTTGAACATCACAATTATCAAAATTCCAACCATGCAGTTTTCAATCATACATACGGCCTTATGGCTGACCATGATGGCCGGTTCACTTACAGCGGACGCTCACGAAGCTGTTCGGTGCATCATGTATCTCACAGGGTGAGCTTCTTTTTGGCCTGGCTTCTACTTGGCTTACAGAATAGCTAACGCTTTCGTAGGCAACATGTGGTAGCCCCTTCAGACCATGATCTCGTGGGTTCCATAACACATGTGATACTGGCATTCATGCGCTCTAATGTCTTCAATGTGGATAAAACGCCTGCCGAGTTCCCGTTTTTTACAACCGTTGCTGAAACACGGCAGAAGTTCAATGCGAATACTAAAATCATAGTCGCAATTGGGGGTTGGGGGGATTCTGCAGGATTTGAAGAAGCTGCGCATGACGATTCGTCGAGAAAGCGGTGGGCTAACCAAGTAAAGGCCATGGTTGACCTGACAGGAGCTGATGGCATTGACATTGACTGGGAATATCCGGGGTAAGTTGATGGTGAATCGTAGTACCCACCGCAGAGCAGTTTTCATCTAACATTATTTCCAGGGGAAATCGTGACGACTATAAACTTATTCCGAATTCTCAGCGGGAATGGGAGATAGAGGCATTCGTGCTTCTTCTTCGAGAACTTCGTTTGGTTTTGGGAAAAGAAAAACTACTCACAATTGCGGTGCCAGCGCTAGAACGCGATATGATGGCTTTCACAAACTCAACTATTCCGTCCATCGTGAATCAGGTTGACTTTATTAGTGTAATGACTTACGATATGATGAATCGACGCGATACCATTGTCAAGCACCATAGTGGTGTGGCCGACTCCCAGGAAGCAATGGGGCGATATATAGATCGTGGGGCCCCTCCGCACAAATTGAACTTCGGACTTGGTTACTATGCCAAATGGTTCATGACCGAGCAATGCGATTTACAGCACCCATTGGGGTGCCGCACTCAACTGCTAGAAGACCCCGCCAATGGAGCCGACCTTGGCAAGACTGCAGCTTTTAGCTGGCATGACGAGGTTCCCTTGGAATTGGCCACTTCTTTCGAGAAAGCTCATACTCATGGCCGCTACTATGAAGATGGAAGCTACGGGTATTGGGATGATGAAGAGAAGAGATGGTGGTCCTACGACACGCCTCTCGCCATCAAAACTAAAGTCCCTCGGTTTCTCGGCGAACTGCAATTGGGCGGTGTGTTTGCCTGGGGGCTGGGGGAGGATGCTCCGCAGTTTATTCACTTGAAGGCCACTACTGATGGGATTCGGGCTATGCGCGGAGGCCAGAGCTCACGGGATTCGGTGAAAGATGAACTGTAATAAGACGGCCGGCGATATATAACACTACTACTGCCTAGTAGTAGTCTATTACCTAGTTGATTACCAACAGACAATCGCACGTGGCCCCGAGACTTCCCTCTAATAGCAGGGAACAGACAGGGTGGTGCTGACAGGATATGCAGAGCTCTAGTTCAGTCGGTAGGCTAGCTTGAAAAGCTATGAGCTAGCACTTAACCTTGCAGTTAAGGGTAACTAGAGCTTAAACACGGCTTCGGTATCGTGTTAGTGCAAGCGAGCAAAAGTACTGAAAAGTGCAGGGCATTCCAGTCTGCAAGTCAAGTGAAGCGAATCACATACCCAAGTTTGACCACGCAGCAATCGTGACAGCTGTCTGTGGGGAGAAGTCGTGGAGGGTTGACCCTCTTCCCCTGAACTTGTCGACCTTCTCACCGATGCTCCGTAAAATGTCTGAGGCCATCTCCACTTTTGGTGACATTATGCAGCTGTGTAAGACAAAATGCAACAACGGCTGGCCCTCTGTCCCCTCTTGACTATGTTGTTGCCTCGGCCCAGAAGCCCGTAACTGCAGTATCCCTATACCCACCAACTTAGGTATTCAACCCCATATCTCACGAGCAGAGAAGTACACAACAGAGAGTTCCGGTCTCGGCTCGGAAAATGGTATGTATAGTCACAAGATTTTATATCTTTTAGTTGCTGAACGATTTAAATTAGGCCATCCCAAGAGAAGATGAAAGATTCTTGGACAGGCGCGCATGTCTCATTATAATACCAATTATCGAGGCAGAATTCGTTGCCCACCAGGCCGGAGGAGGCCGAAGTCTTGCTCATCTATTTCGGGCCATAATATATACATATAGCAGGCATGTGGTTGATCTATGCATCGAGCTCCTTCTATTACTAAACTTGATCTACTAGAGCCTTGGCTTCATGGCTGTATCCATGCTTGTTTACCGTTATATCCGCTTGCCGTGCAGATTGCTGACCTGTTCGAGAGTATGTGGTTTTGCTTAGGGTATATGAACGGCTCCAAGTCCTCTTTCTCCTCTCTTTATGACTTCAGCAGCGACTGCTCGATTGTTCGATAAGGTTCTCTAGAGAAAAAGTAACGAGGCCCGATTGTAGTCATCTAGCTCGCTTTTGTCCGTCCACTATCCATCCAAGCGAAGATGCACTTTGCTACTTCTCTCGTCGCTGCCGTCGGCTTCGTTGCCGTTGATCATGTCCTGGCTAAGCCATTCCCTGCTCCCGTCGATGGCCTCAAGCCTATGAAGCAGATTGAACTCGGCCCGAGGCCCTACTACTTGGTTGACAATATGGACGATGGTCCTCTCAAGAGCAAGCTGGAGTCTTGCAAGGAAATGAAGATGAAGACTTCGACCTTCTCCATTGCTCACCGAGGCGGCGGTCCTCTCCAGTTCCCCGAGCACTCAAAAGAGTCTAACCTCGCGGGAGCTCGAATGGGCGCCGGCATACTCGAATGCGACGTCGCATTCACCAAAGACCTCGAGCTTGTGTGCCGCCACAGCCAATGCGACCTCCACACTACCACCAACATTGTCAACATCCCGGAGCTGAACAAGAAGTGCACCACGCCCTTCCAGGCGGCAGCTAATGGGAAGCCAGCGAGCGCAATGTGCTGCACCAGCGACATCACCCTCGCCGAGTTCAAGTCCCTGTGCGGCAAGATGGACGGCTTCAATGCCAGTGCCACTACGCCGCAAGACTACCTCCACGGTACTCTTGGCTGGCGAACTGATCTTTACAATACCTGCGGCACTACTCTATCGCTCAAAGAGCATATTGCCATGACCAAGGCTCTGGGTCTGCAGTTCACACCGGAGCTCAAGACGCCAATGGTCCCTATGCCGTTCAATGGCCACTACACACAGCAGGACTATGCCCAGCAGTTCATTGATACCTTCAAAAAGGCCGGAATTTCACCCTCTCGCGTCTGGGCACAGAGTTTCCTCTACGACGATCTGCTCTATTGGTTGAAAGCAGAGCCTCAGTTCGCCAAGCAAGCAATGTACCTTGACGAGATTGCCGACGGCGCTGGTATAGAGGCAGCTACCCACAACCTTACCCAATACAAGGCCGATGGCATCAACATCGTCGCTCCTCCGCTGTCTTATCTCGTAACCAGCCAAGACGGCAAGATTGTCCCCAGCGAATATGCCAAGCGGGCGAACAATTTGGGCCTCAAGATTATTACTTGGAGCTTGGAGCGCTCGGGTCCCATTGCCGGCGTGCATGCCAACGGCGATTACTACTACTCTTCAATTCAGGATGTCGTGAAGAAGGATGGCGATATTTATAACTTGGTTGATGTGCTGGCTAGACAGGTTGGCGTTTTGGGCATGTTTTCTGATTGGAGTGCCACGGTGACTTACTATGCCAATTGCTTTGGCCTTGGGTTATAGAATGGGGTTGGGGTTATATATACGGCAGTGGGGAAAAAAAATAGTAATTGTTCATATATCGAATTGTTCTTTATAAATAGGTAGCGAAAATAGAATTAAATCAATAGTACAACTGTTTGAAGAGAAAATGAAGAGACTACAAAATCAAGATACCAGCCTTCAACCCTTCTCACATATCCGTATGCTAGTTAGCTCATCTTATAGGTTGTTGCGTCGCACCATAGTAACATTGGAAAAATTGTGGGGAATCGCTTGCAGAGGCTGCTTCTTTCCATTGAAGAGGAGGTCAAAATATGCCATCAAGATGCCATTCAGATCCTTGTCCAGTTGGTGCGGATCGATGCTTCCCAACAACTGCTGAATGCCTTGCTTAATTTCAGCAGAGACGTTGAGCGTGCTAAGAAGCATCAAATCATCCTTAAAAGCACCGTGCTGGGTGTTGGCAATGGCAATCTCCATGCTTTTGCCCTTGAGGTGAGGCCAGAACTGGTTCCACGAGGGGTCTTCGGCGTCGTGGCCCTTGCGGCCGGCTAGGATGAAAGGCTTGGTGATATCGGTGCTCATGATGGGATCAATCACCATGCCGTCGAGATCGAGGCCGCCGACGACTCGCTTGTTGGAGTGGACGACGGCGGCAGCAGTAGCGCCACCAAAGGAGTGGCCCCAGATGGCAAGCTGCTTGTAGTTGATCTTGCCGGGAAAATCTGCGAGCAATGGCTTCATGATCTTTGGATCTTCGAGCTGGCTGATGATGAAATTAATGTCGTCGTTGCGCACCTATTATTGTTAGATGATTCGATTGCTTTCCTTTTATATGAAGAACAGAAAACGCATACCTTGAGAACCTTCTGAAGGACCGAAAGATTGGAGTCATCGAGGTCAACACCCTCAATGACGGTTCCATCAGGGAACTGTACGGCAGGCGCATCAAAGGGGTGGTCGACAGAGACGACGACATAGCCATGACTAGCCAGAGATCGAGCCATGGCACTGTAAATGAGCCTCGATTCTCCGAATCCAGGGTCAAAGAAGATCAAAGGATACTCCTTGTTCTTGTTGGAAGCTTGACCGCAAGGGGAGAATTTTCTGAGGTCACAGAAGTCCATCTCGAAAGCATTGTAAAAATTATCTGGAATGCCAACCTGAGCGGCTTGCTGTCCATAAGAGGCTGCCACAGGAGGAGTCATATACGGCAATGTCACCGTAGGACATGATCGTCTTGATATGTCGACTGGCATGTACACAGAGACCAAAAGACGGCGAGATTTAGATTTGCCGGTTGGATCCAAAGGATCAGCCCGGCTTGTATCAGTCAGAGGCTGCTCTTTCATGGCCACAGCATAGGGACCAGTAGGGCCGGGAACAAGGATGGCTCCTGAGACGGAGAAGAACAGGGAGATTGATGTGAGAAAGCGCATCGTGCCGGCTGCAGGTGATGGGATTAGTCAAGGAAACTTGAAAGTGAGACTTGTTAAGAAGTTATAGAATTGGGGAGAGATGAAGTGAGTTGAGTTCGTAAAGAAGACTCTGGATAGCAGAGGGTGATGGGATGTAATTTATAAATCTATCTCTTAACCTCGTTTCATTCTCTAGAGATACATCGCGGCTCCATTCCACAGCCAAGCCGTATCAGTCTTCAAAAGCCATTCCCAAATAGTATACATTGCCACGAGGGCCACGAGGGCCACGAAGGCCAAATAACTAGCTTTGAAGGGTGATTGGTCGAGAGTACAAGGCTCGACTCCCCTTTGCAGCTGCGCAGGATTCCTGCTATGTAGTTGACATGGCGCAGCCGCGAACCGAAATCTGCAATTGCGAATGCCAAAGCTTGCGTAGCCGCAGTAGGCATGGCGTCGCGACATGACTTCCATTTTGGGCAAGGCATGATGATGTCGGCAGATCCGCACTAGCAGGATGGAGTCCAAGTAGGGAGGTTTATGCGCACACACGCTATTCAAGGCCTGGCCTGCGTTAAAGCAGATACCCCCACTAGTGGGTGGCAGGTCAATCAACCAGTCAATCGAGTGGTATAATGAATGCTTGTCCAGCCTAGATATGATGCCTCCTCGGGTGCTTTCAACATTGCGTCCAGACACTGTGCTGTTCTTGCCTTGGTTCAATTCTTCTTGGGCTTGTGGTTATTAATAAAGGCCTCGGTGGAAGCATAGAATTGGCCTTCGCGCAGTTTACGTTGGATAAAGAAGATGTCGGCCTCAGTGATGCTGACGGTGGGGCGTTCGTTGCATATTTCACGAGCAATGTTACTCGGCGTTGCTCCCTCAGCCTGCAGCCGCGTCTCAACCAGTTGGAACAGATCCTGAATGCCAAAGGGCCGGGGCACTTTGTTCTGCAGCTCCTCGATCTCGGCGGGCTCGTGGTTGTGCTGGCACGAGCGCGCAGAGATGATGTAGTCGGCCATGCGAGTGCGGCGCGCGACGATGAAGAAGAACGGACAGTCGGTCTTTCTGGTCGAGGTGATGTATTTGTTGCGGCTCAAGTGATATTGGCGGTAGATGCCGCTGTGCCGACACCGCACTTCGCCACGCACCACGACGCCATTGCGGCGGTTGACCCGCTCCTTGATGGTGATGAAGCCCTGCGAGTACTCGACCCTCTGGATGGCGTCGTAGGCCTCTTCAAACGAGAGAAACGTCTGCCCGATGAGAGAGGCCATGGCAGCTACGATGACGATATAGGAGGAGGGGAAGAGACAATGGGCAAGGCAGGCAAGGCAGATGCGGCGTCAAAGGCAGAGGCAAATGCAGAGGCAAATGCAGAAGCAGAAGCAGAAGCAGAAGCAGAAATAGAAGCTAGGGAAGCGAGAAATTGGCCTAAGCAAGCGAGGACAATGCGGAGACTGGAAAGGCGTGGAGTCCAAGACGCGATTTCTTGTTTACGAAGCGATTTGCAGCAGATAACGCCACGTGATGAAGATGTGCGGAGGAGGAAGTCTAGAAGTTGCAAAAAGGTGGGGGGAAATGGCCGCAAGTGGCTTAGCGGTGCTTCAACATTGTGTGCGCGTGCGCTAGAAAGTGATGACTAATCATAGTCCGTACATACAAGCGAGATGGAGAATGAAGCTGCTACCTATTCGTGAGCGCGCAGATATCATTTGATATCAGCATTTAGTGAATTTATATGTAGCTTGATTGTTGAGCTTCTTTAATATGCATGTTAAGAATTAACATCTTGTACAGCTCTTTGATGGCTGGAAATCTGATTGTTCAGAATTATCATTGCAGAGCTATGAGACTAAGTGGCTGCGTTTATACGCTGTATCCAAAGCTTCAAACACAAGCAGCCTTTGCCGTAAGCGTCTACCCGGGAATATCTGTCACTATACTGTAGTATTTAGATATTCTATGTTTACTTGGCAATAAATATTTCGCACCATAAAAGGGCAATGGTAATTCGTTGTATAGGGTACGTACTTACGAAATACATTTAGGTGGCGGCGTACTTTCATCTCAAAGTGCCTCGCCGAGCACGCTGACTCACCCCGACAATCGCTAAAACGCAGCGCCATAGTGCCTTAGTCTCTCGGATTTCAGGTACGGAGTAAACTATTGCAGGTTACCATTTTACGTGTCTGCCTGCCCCTGATAGCATCTCGCATGATCTATCTCGTTCACATATCTAGCGTCAAATGGTTACATCGTCATCAACGACATACCTAGCTCATGTCTCCTACTTTCAGCTAGTATATAGATATTCTGTCAGCGCAACATGTTTATTGGACCCTTTGACGGCCGCAAGAAGCGTTCGCGTTGCCAAGCGTGCTCAACGAGCCATCTAAAGGTGACAAACCTCTCTTATCTTTGACCAGGGAATCTTGTACAACGCTAATACTTGTGTATATCAGTGTTCTGGACAAGCTCCCTGCAGCAATTGTGAGCGCCGGCACATAGCCTGCATATTTGGGTCCACTACTCAAAAGCAAAGTTCTAACATCATCTTGGTTGAAAGAGGCGAACAAAAGACTCCCGCTACCTTCAAGCCCCATGTTAGAACAAGGCGGAAGCAGTCTCCGTCAAGCAGTGGGAGCTCAATAGTTTCTTCTCCATCGAGGCTTACGGATAATGCCCTTTCATTTCTTTATTATTTTGATGTTTTTGCCAAGCGGAACAACTTTTCGGGCAAAGCGCACATATTTTCTGATGAGCTGAAGGGACTCTCCGGGCTTCATTCTGGCTCGTATCTCATGGATGCCATGCTATCCATTGGAGCAATACAAGCAGTCAAATTAAATGCATCCGACGCCCCTTCACGAAATGAATGCTTGACGACTGCCCTTGGACACTACTCGAAATCCATAATGGGGCTGCGTGATTCTATCAACAGTCCTCATAAACGGGATGATAGCCAACAGAACACGATACTGTGGACAACGCTCTTGCTTGGCTTATTTGAAGTAAGAACATGCTTAGTATCTGCCGATTTGCTTTTACAAAGATAAACTGACCTTGGCTAGCTTATAAATGATGAGACTGGCAATGGTTGGCAGCAGCACATGACCCATGGAACGGCAAAGGCTCTTGAAGCTAGCGGTCCGATAAATTGTCAAGCAGGCCCAAGCCGGAGGTTCTTTGTCCAGGCGCGCATTTTTGAAGTATCACGTACTATTCTAGAAAATGAATCTACCTTCCTCACACAACCCCAATGGATGGATCTCTCTCGGCGCATGTGGACCGGCGAGCATGGGGATGAGTGGCACCCTTTGGACTCTTTGCTTGATATCATGGTTACGGTATCCAAATTGCGAGTTCGGTGAGTAGTGTTTCGGCATCTTGTATGTAATTTTTTGCTCATAATTTTTAGGACGGCGGATTTTATCGAGATGCAAGAAGAATGCGCGAATGAGGGACTCATTTCAATAGGTCAATCTATATGTTCTGATGCTTGCACACTGAAAGAAGCCTTGGGTAGTTGGTATGAATCATATGCTCAGCCCAAAAGTAAACCGGCTACCCACACTATGGTCGAAGAAAACGATAGCATGCTACTCTCGAGAATATTCTTCGCCGCTATCAGCATCTATTTGTCGGGAATATTCGACTATGAAATCATGCATTGGCATAATATCGGTCTCATACCGCCGACATTAAACGAAGAAACAGTCCAAATGCATACAAACGCGATACTTGGACTCTCTGATCTTGCTCTTGCTACGACCAATCTCTCGCCGGTGCTTTTATTATTCCCTCTGAGGATTGCAGGAGCTAGATCTAGAACACGATGGCAACGGGACTGGATAACGAAATTAGTGACCAGAATTGGCAGCGGATTTGCTGTGGCGACTGCTATTTTAATGGAGCTAAGATATGTCTGGGAAATATTTGGTCTTGAAGAAACACCCTACAAACCTGAAGAAAATTGAGATGACTTATGATACATTGAGGTAGCCGCTGATATTCTATACGATATCGATGGAATATACCCAAGCTAGAGATCCTGGAGTTAACGACATGAGATACGGAGTTTACTTTAGGATTGGCTTTTCTTCCTAATAGATATAGACGTTTAATGATTAATCGTATGTTTTTGCTAGCAGATAGTAATTTGAACGAGCCTATTTGCGGCAGATCTTTTTAACAGCGCCTACATATTGTATTTGTTTCACTAACGGACCTCCGGGCCTCTTAAGAGTATGGTTCATTGCGGGGTAGAGGGGAAGATTGGCGACTGTATACTGCATATCAGCTTCAAAAGTATACAAGACTGCCTTCATCTCAAGCTCAGCATGCTACTGTGAGTTTGACTACAGCCGCTTCACGGTTTCCTTGATAACAATAGCCGATCAATAAATAGAACATCGTTCTGATGTGAAAAAGTAGCATAGCTATTCGTGACGACGCCCTTCAGCTGCTTCTAATCGTTGATTACATATGCGATTGGGCGAGCGATATATGCCGTCCCGCCGTACTTGGGGAGCTGAGCATTTTAGCCAAGACCAATTCGACATTGTCACGGTGATAATGGACACCGACATAATAACTCCAGTTGTTCACGCAACATGGCCGGAAAAGATGAAGGCTAAATTAATATATATTTAGTAGGGAAGTAAGAGACTTGTGGCTTGTATATATGTAATAATCTCTTCGCCTTTTCCCAGAGTCATAAGAACGAGCTACAAATAGCTCAAAATCCCTGTAGATGATGAATGGTTCCCGTCGTTAGGATTAAGTTGCATGCAGTCTTGAAGAGAAAAATGAACGAGCTTCATTGAGCCGACGCTAAGCTTGTGCATCTTTTGCTAAATCCAGTAACCAGGTCTGACACCTACTGTAAACCATTCCTAGCTTGAGCTATCCGCTGCCGTATTTCTGTGCTGCTAATCTTTGAGGCAAAGCCATTGCTTTGTGCACCATTGCCCTCCTCCGAGACGTCCTGCGGATCAAGCACGTCAATCTCAAATACGTCTAATGACTTCCATCCTTTCTCAGTTCTCTTGTCGTTGATTGCCTGTCCACCACTGCGTGTCTCACCAGAGACCACGATAACATCCATGGTTTCTTCCGTAATGGTTGGGCCAAAGGGATCGTGGATGTTTACACAACGAACCAGCACCGTGCCATTACGAAACGTGGCATGCAGCTCGTCTTGTGACGGCGAAGATGTGGGCGGGAGTGAATTGGTGTTTGATGAGGAAGCCGAATTGAAGATTGTGGAGAGGAATTGGAGGACGTTGTTTGCGCGCACGTCCCAGGGCTGCAGTACCTCGGCATATTTCTTGTTTACCAGCAGCTCGTCGCCGGAAATTCCGCAGATGAGGACAGCCTGCTTGCCGGAGCTCTTGTCGGGAATCTTCATGAGGAGAGCAGTGGCATGGAGGAGAAGCTTATGGCCCGGGTGGAGGTGATCAAAGGTGCCTCCTAGACAGACGACGTCGTGGCCCTTGCGGAAGTCATCTTGGGCAGCGGGGGTGCTCTCGCTGATGGACATTGTGATGCCGCCTTCGACGGCGATTAGCTGGTTTTGCAAAAACGTTTGCTTCCCCTGGGAATAGTCCAGGAATGCGTTGAGGAGCTCATAGCCCTCTTCGGCGCTTGGATGGAAGACTGTCTTCCAGGGATAGACCGTCGAGGCAAAGGCAGCCAGATCCAGCACGGGCGTGCAATTCGCCTCGTATTCGCCATCGTAGTTGCGGTGGTACGCCCTCCGCCGCTCGTGGTCAATGAGCACGACGCGGGGATCGAGGCTGGTGCTAGTGCTGGTGCTGCTGCTCGGTTCTCCCGATGTGTTGATGGAGAGCTCGCTGCAGATGGCTGAGATGAGGGTGTATGTGCGGGCGAGGAGAGACTGGGCGGCCTTCCAGTTTAGGGATTTGTTTCTTGGCGAGGGCCCGGCGAGGATGGGACAGGCGATGGCGATGACGAGGACATGGCCAGTACTACTGTCATTATTGGTGTTGTTGCTGTTGCTGCTGCCGAGGCGTTTGAGAACTGCTGTGAGAGGGGCCCGGTAGGCTGCGCTGAGAGAGCGAGAGTCGAGGGGGAATGGTGGTGCGGGGAGTAGAAGCAGCGAAGGCGCGTTGCTGGTTGACGGAGCCATGGTGAGTAAGCGTAAGCGGGAAAGAAAAGACAAAAACCAGTATGATGTATGAATAATTCAAGAGTGAGGTATGATGAGATGAGATATTGATGAACGTGGGGCAAGGGTCTTGGGTTATACAAGCGGGCCATCATGCCACTAAATTGCGGGCAGATATTCTGTCGCAGCACTGGAGTGGTTGTATTTGGTATAGCGCCCAAAAGCTTAATGTGTAGTAAAGACTGACTCTTTCTATAAGGCTTTAAAAACTTGCAAAGTGTACTTATGTATTGCTTAACTCTATTGTAGCAAATACTTCATTTTAAGCTACGAGTCAGACTCGGATGGAAGTCGAACATGTTTCGTAAAGAAGAGGAGTTTTCGTGCGCTCGGATACTGCCTCTCTGAGACATGAGCGGCTTTCAAGTTCAAGTCACATCTTCTCCGAGTTTTTATACAAGATCAAAAAGAAAATAGCAACAATTCTTGATTTAAATCTGTCTTGTGAATATATTACAAGTAAATCCCCTCTTGCCCCCTGTACAACGTTGGAAGCAGAGGAAGTAGAGGACGTAGAGGAAAGCTGTAAATTAGTGATACTAGCTGCGATTGGAGATGGATAACGTAAGTGGTATGTTAAATAACAACTACATTTTTATCACGTCTTATTCTAGTTCCTAACTAGAGTAACTACCTACGCAGCTAGAAACGAATTGACTGTAATAAAGAAGTATCTAAGAATATTTAATGAATGGAATTACTCCTGTTAACTTTTTTTTTTTTTTTTTTTT